>CM059434.1:66818776-66862932 GCA_030390025.1 Squalus acanthias | reverse complement strand
ACACAGGAGGCTGTATGGACTGAACAGTGTGTTACACAGGGAGAGCTGTATAGACAGAACAGTGTGTTGCACAGGAGGCTGTATGGACTGAACATTGTGTTACACAGGGAAAGCTGTATGGACTGAACAGTGTGTTACACAGGGAGAGCTGTATGGACTGAACAGTGTGTTACACAGGGAGAGCTGTATGGACTGAACAGTGTGTTACACAGGGAGCTGTATGGACTGAACAGTGTGTTACACAGGGAGAGCTGTATGGACTGAACAGTGTGTTACACAGGGAGCTGTATGGACTGAACAGTGTGTTACACAGCGAGAGATGTATGGACTGAACAGTGTGTTACACAGGGAGAGCTGTATGGACTGAACAGTGCGTTACACAGAAGGCTGTATGGACTGAACAGTGTGTTACACAGGGAGAGCTGTATGGACTGAACAGTGTGTTACACAGGGAGAGCTGTATGGACTGAACAGTGTGTTACACAGGGAGAGCTGTATGGACTGAACAGTGTGTTACACAGGGAGAGCTGTATGGACTGAACAGTGTGTTACACAGGGAGAGCTGTATGGACTGAACAGTGTGTTACACAGGGAGCTGTATGGACTGAACAGTGTGTTACACAGTGAGAGATGTATGGACTGAACAGTGTGTTACATGGAGAGCTGTATGGACTGAACAGTCTGTTACACGGGGAGCTGTATGGACTGAACAGTGTGTTACACAAGGTGCTGTGAGGACTGAACAGTGTGTTACACAGTGAGAGATGTATGGACTGAACAGTGTGTTACATGGAGAGCTGTATGGACTGAACAGTCTGTTACACGGGGAGCTGTATGGACTGAACATTGTGTTACACAGGGAGAGCTGTATGGACTGAACAGTGTGTTACACGGGGAGAGCTGTATGGACTGAACAGTGTGTTTCACAGGGAGCTGTATGGACTGAACAGAGTGTTACACAGGGAGAGCTGTATGGACTGAACAGTGTGTTACATGGAGAGCTGTATGGGCTGAACAGTCTGTTACACGGGGAGCTGTATGGACCGAACAGTGTGTTGCACAAGGTGCTGTGAGGACTGAACAGTGTGTTACACAGGGAGAGCTGTATGGACTGAACAGTGTGTTACATGGAGAGCTGTATCGACTGAACAGTCTGTTACACGGGGAGCTGTATGGACTGAACAGTGTGTTACACAGGGAGAACTGTATGGACAGAACAGTGTGTTACACAGAGAGAGCTGTATGGACTGAACAGTGTGTTACACAGGGAGAGCTGTATGGACTGAACAGTGTGTTACAAAGGGAGAGCTGTATGGCCTGAACAGTGTGTTACACAGGAGGCTGTATGGACTGAACATTGTGTTACACAGGGAGCTGTATGGACTGAACAGTGTGTTACACAGTAGGCTGTATGGACTGAACAGTGTGTTACACAGGAAGCTGTATTGACTGAACAGAGTGTAACACAGGAGGCTGTATGGACTGAACAGTGTGTTACACAGGGAGAGCTGTATAGACTGAACAGTGTGTTACACAGGAGGCTGTATGGACTAAACAGTGTGTTACACAGAGAGCTGTATGGACTGAACAGAGTGTTACACAGGAGGCTGTATGTACTGAACAGTGTGTTACACAGGGTGCTGTATGGACTGAACAGTGTGTTACACAGGGAGAGCTGTATGGACTAAACAGTGAGTTACACAGGGAGCTGTATGGACTGAACAGTGAGTTACACAGGGAGCTGTATGGACTGAACAGTGTGTTACACAGGGAGCTGTATTGACTGAACAGTGTGTTACACAGGGAGAGCTGTATAGACTAAGCAGTGAGTTACACAGGGAGCTGTATGGACTGAGCAGTGTGTTACACAGGGAGAGCTGTATGGACTAAGCAGTGAGTTACACAGGGAGCTGTATGGATTGAACAGTGTTTTACACAGGGAGCTGTATGGACTGAACAGTGTGTTACACAGAGAGAGCTGTATGCACTAAACAGTGAGTAACACAGGGAGCTGTATGGACTGAACAGTGTGTTACACAGGGAGAGCTGTATAGACTGAACAGTGTGTTACACAGGGAGCTGTATAGACTGAACAGTGTGTTACACAGGGAGAGCTGTATGGACTGAACGGTGTGTTACACAGGGAGAGATGTATGGACTGAACAGTGTGTTACACAGAGAGAGCTGTATGGACTGAACAGTGTGTTACACAGGGAGAGATGTATGGACTGAACAGTGTGTTACACAGGGCGAGCTGTATGGACTGAACAGTGTGTTACAGAGGGCGAGCTGTATAGACTGAACAGTGTGTTACAGAGGGCGAGCTGTATAGACTGAACAGTGTGTTACACAGGGAGCTGTATGGACTGAACAGTGTGTTACACAGGGAGAGATGTATGGACTGAACAGTGTGTTACACCGGAGGCTGTATGGACTGAACATTGTGTTACACGGGGAGCTGTATGGACTGAAAAGTGTGTTACACAGGAGGCTGTATGGACTGAACAGTGTGTTTAACAAGGTGCTGTATGGACTGAACAGTGTGTTACACAGGGAGAGCTGTAAGGACTGAAAAGTGTGTTACACAGGGAGAGCTGTATGGACTGAACAGAGTGTTACACAAGGTGCTGTATGGACTGAACAGTGTGTTACACAGGGAGAGCTGTAAGGACTGAAAAGTGTGTTACACAGGGAGAGCTGTATGGACTGAACAGTGTGTTTCACAGGGAGCTGTATGGACTGAACAGAGTGTTACACAGGGAGAGCTGTATGGACTGAACAGTGTGTTACATGGAGAGCTGTATGGGCTGAACAGTCTGTTACACGGGGAGCTGTATGGACTGAACAGTGTGTTGCACAAGGTGCTGTGAGGACTGACCAGTGTGTTACACAGGGAGAGCTGTATGGACTGAATAGTGTGTTACATGGAGAGCTGTATCGACTGAACAGTCTGTTTCACGGGGAGCTGTATGGACTGAACAGTGTGTTACACAGGGAGAGCTGTATGGACTAAACAGTGAGTTACACAGGGAGCTGTATGGACTGAACAGTGAGTTACACAGGGAGCTGTATGGACTGAACAGTGTGTTACACAGGGAGCTGTATGGACTGAACAGTGTGTTACACAGAGAGAGCTGCATGGACTAAACAGTGAGTAACACAGGGAGCTGTATGGACTGAACAGTGTGTTACACAGGGAGAGATGTATGGACTAAACAGTGTGTTACACAGGGGGAGCTGTATGCACTGAACAGTGTGTTACACAGGGCGAGCTGTATGGACTGAACAGTGTGTTACAGAGGGCGAGCTGTATAGACTGATCAGTGTGTTACACAGGGAGCTGTATGGACTGAGCAGTGTGTTACACAGGGAGAGATGTATGGACAGAACAGTGTGTTACATGGAGAGCTGTATCGACTGAACAGTCTGTTAAACGGGGAGCTGTATGTACTGAACAGTGTGTTACACCGGAGGCTGTATTGACTGAACATTGTGTTACACAGGGAGCTGTATGGACTGAACAGTGTGTTACACAGCAGGCAGTATGGACTGAACAGTGTGTTACACAGGGAGCTGTATGGACTGAACAGTGTGTTACACAGGGAGAGCTGTATAGACAGAACAGTGTGTTGCACAGGAGGCTGTATGGACTGAACATTGTGTTACACAGGGAAAGCTGTATGGACTGAACAGTGTGTTACACAGGGAGAGCTGTATGGACTGAACAGTGTGTTACACAGGGAGAGCTGTATGGACTGAACAGTGTGTTACACAGGGAGCTGTATGGACTGAACAGTGTGTTACACAGGGAGAGCTGCATGGACTGAACAGTGTGTTACACAGGGAGCTGTATGGACTGAACAGTGTGTTACACAGCGAGAGATGTATGGACTGAACAGTGTGTTACACAGGGAGAGCTGTATGGACTGAACAGTGCGTTACACAGAAGGCTGTATGGACTGAACAGTGTGTTACACAGGGAGAGCTGTATGGACTGAACAGTGTGTTACACAGGGAGAGCTGTATGGACTGAACAGTGTGTTACACAGGGAGCTGTATGGACTGAACAGTGTGTTACACAGTGAGAGATGTATGGACTGAACAGTGTGTTACACAGGGAGAGCTGTATGGACTGAACAGTGTGTTACACAGGGAGAGCTGTATGGACTGAACAGTGTGTTACACAGGGAGCTGTATGGACTGAACAGTGTGTTACACAGGGAGAGATGTATGGACTGAACAGTGTGTTACATGGAGAGCTGTATGGACTGAACAGTCTGTTACACGGGGAGCTGTATGGACTGAACAGTGTGTTACACAAGGTGCTGTGAGGACTGAACAGTGTGTTACACAGGGAGAGCTGTATGGACTGAACAGTGTGTTACATGGAGAGCTGTATCGACTGAACAGTCTGTTACACGGGTAGCTGTATGGACTGAACAGTGTGTTACACAGGAGGCTGTATGGACTGAACAGTGTGTTACACAATGTGCTGTATGGACTGAACAGTGTGTTACACAGGGAGAGCTGTAAGGACTGAAAAGTGTGTTACACAGGGAGAGCTGTATGGACTGAACAGTGTGTTACACGGGGAGAGCTGTATGGACTGAACAGTGTGTTTCACAGGGAGCTGTATGGACTGAGCAGTGTGTTACACAGGGAGAGATGTATGGACAGAACAGTGTGTTACATGGAGAGCTGTATCGACTGAACAGTCTGTTACACGGGGAGCTGTATGTACTGAACAGTGTGTTACACCGGAGGCTGTATTGACTGAACATTGTGTTACACAGGGAGCTGTATGGACTGAACAGTGTGTTACACAGCAGGCAGTATGGACTGAACAGTGTGTTACACAGGGAGCTGTATGGACTGAACAGAGTGTAACACAGGAGGCTGTATGGACTGAACAGTGTGTTACACAGGGAGAGCTGTATAGACAGAACAGTGTGTTGCACAGGAGTCTGTATGGACTGAACATTGTGTTACACAGGGAAAGCTGTATGGACTGAACAGTGTGTTACACAGGGAGAGCTGTATGGACTGAACAGTGTGTTACACAGGGAGAGCTGTATGGACTGAACAGTGTGTTACACAGGGAGCTGTATGGACTGAACAGTGTGTTACACAGGGAGAGCTGTATGGACTGAACAGTGTGTTACACAGGGAGCTGTATGGACTGAACAGTGTGTTACACAGCGAGAGATGTATGGACTGAACAGTGTGTTACACAGGGAGAGCTGTATGGACTGAACAGTGCGTTACACAGAAGGCTGTATGGACTGAACAGTGTGTTACACAGGGAGAGCTGTATGGACTGAACAGTGTGTTACACAGGGAGAGCTGTATGGACTGAACAGTGCGTTACACAGAAGGCTGTGTGGACTGAACAGTGTGTTACACAGCGAGAGATGTATGGACTGAACAGTGTGTTACACAGGGAGAGCTGTATGGACTCAACAGTGCGTTACACAGAAGGCTGTATGGACTGAACAGTGTGTTACACAGGGAGAGCTGTATGGACTGAACAGTGTGTTACACAGGGAGAGCTGTATGGACTGAACAGTGTGTTACACAGGGAGCTGTATGGACTGAACAGTGTGTTACACAGTGAGAGAGGTATGGACTGAACAGTGTGTTACACAGGGAGAGCTGTATGGACTGAACAGTGTGTTACACAGGGAGAGCTGTATGGACTGAACAGTGTGTTACACAGGGAGCTGTATGGACTGAACAGTGTGTTACACAGGGAGAGATGTATGGACTGAACAGTGTGTTACATGGAGAGCTGTATGGACTGAACAGTCTGTTACACGGGGAGCTGTATGGACTGAACAGTGTGTTACACAAGGTGCTGTGAGGACTGAACAGTGTGTTACACAGGGAGAGCTGTATGGACTGAACAGTGTGTTACACAGGAGGCTGTATGGACTGAACAGTGTGTTACACAAGGTGCTGTATGGACTGAACAGTGTGTTACACAGGGAGAGCTGTAAGGACTGAAAAGTGTGTTACACAGGGAGAGCTGTATGGACTGAACAGTGTGTTACACGGGGAGAGCTGTATGGACTGAACAGTGTGTTTCACAGGGAGCTGTATGGACTGAACAGAGTGTTACACAGGGAGAGCTGTATGGACTGAACAGTGTGTTGCACAAGGTGCTGTGAGGACTGAACAGTGTGTTACACAGGGAGAGCTGTATGGACTGAACAGTGTGTTACATGGAGAGCTGTATCGACTGAACAGTCTGTTACACGGGGAGCTGTATGGACTGAACAGTGTGTGACACAGGGAGAACTGTATGGACAGAACAGTGTGTTACACAGAGAGAGCTGTATGGACTGAACAGTGTGTTACACAGGGAGCTGTATGGACTGAACAGTGTGTTACACAGGGAGAGCTGTATGGACTGAACAGTGTGTTACAAAGGGAGAGCTGTATGGCCTGAACAGTGTGTTACACAGGAGGCTGTATGGACTGAACATTGTGTTACACAGGGAGCTGTATGGACTGAACAGTGTGTTACACAGGAGGCTGTATGTACTGAACAGTGTGTTACACAGGGAGCTGTATGGACTGAACAGTGTGTTACACAGGGAGAGCTGTATGGACTGAACAGTGTGTTACACAGGGAGCTGTATGGGCTAAACACTGAGTTACACAGGGAGCTGTATGGACTGAACAGTGAGTTACACAGGGAGCTGTATGGACTGAACAGTGTGTTACACAGGGAGCTGTATGGACTGAACAGTGTGTTACACAGGGAGAGCTGTATAGACTAAGCAGTGAGTTACACAGGGAGCTGTATGGACTGAACAGTGTGTTACACAGGGAGAGCTGTATGGACTAAGCAGTGAGTTACACAGGGAGCTGTATGGACTGAACAGTGTTTTACACAGGGAGCTGTATGGACTGAACAGTGTGTTACACAGAGAGAGCTGTATGGACTAAACAGTGAGTAACACAGGGAGCTGTATGGACTGAACAGTGTGTTACACAGGGAGAGCTGTATAGACTGAACAGTGTGTTACACAGGGAGCTGTATGGACTGAACAGTGTGTTACACAGGGAGAGCTGTATGGACTGAACGGTGTGTTACACAGGGAGAGATGTATGGACTGAACAGTGTGTTACACAGAGAGAGCTGTATGGACTGAACAGTGTGTTACACAGGGAGAGATGTATGGACTGAACAGTGTGTTACACAGGGCGAGCTGTATGGACTGAACAGTGCGTTACACAGAAGGCTGTATGGACTGAACAGTGTGTTACACAGGGAGAGCTGTATGGACTGAACAGTGTGTTACACAGGGAGAGCTGTATGGACTGAACAGTGTGTTACACAGGGAGCTGTATGGACTGAACAGTGTGTTACACAGTGAGAGAGGTATGGACTGAACAGTGTGTTACACAGGGAGAGCTGTATGGACTGAACAGTGTGTTACACAGGGAGAGCTGTATGGACTGAACAGTGTGTTACACAGGGAGCTGTATGGACTGAACAGTGTGTTACACAGGGAGAGATGTATGGACTGAACAGTGTGTTACATGGAGAGCTGTATGGACTGAACAGTCTGTTACACGGGGAGCTGTATGGACTGAACAGTGTGTTACACAAGGTGCTGTGAGGACTGAACAGTGTGTTACACAGGGAGAGCTGTATGGACTGAACAGTGTGTTACACAGGAGGCTGTATGGACTGAACAGTGTGTTACACAATGTGCTGTATGGACTGAACAGTGTGTTACACAGGGAGAGCTGTAAGGACTGAAAAGTGTGTTACACAGGGAGAGCTGTATGGACTGAACAGTGTGTTACACGGGGAGAGCTGTATGGACTGAACAGTGTGTTTCACAGGGAGCTGTATGGACTGAACAGAGTGTTACACAGGGAGAGCTGTATGGACTGAACAGTGTGTTACATGGAGAGCTGTATGGACTGAACAGTCTGTTACACGGGGAGCTGTATGGACTGAACAGTGTGTTACACAAGGTGCTGTGAGGACTGAACAGTGTGTTACACAGGGAGAGCTGTATGGACTGAACAGTGTGTTGCATGGAGAGCTGTATCGACTGAACAGTCTGTTACACAGGGAGCTGTATGGACTGAACAGTGTGTTACACAGGAGGCTGTATGGACTGAACAGTGTGTTACACAAGGTTCTGTATGGACTGAACAGTGTGTTACACAGGGAGAGCTGTATGGACTGAACAGTGTGTTACACGGGGAGAGCTGTATGGACTGAACAGTGTGTTTCACAGGGAGCTGTATGGACTGAACAGAGTGTTACACAGGGAGAGCTGTATGGACTGAACAGTGTGTTACACATGGAGAGCTGTATGGGCTGAACAGTCTGTTACACGGGGAGCTGTATGGACTGAACAGTGTGTTGCACAGGGAGAGCTGTATGGACTCAACAGTGTGTTACACAGGAGGCTGTATGGACTGAACAGTGTGTTACACTGGGAGAGCTGTATGGACTGAACAGTGTGTAACACAGGAGGCTGTATGGACTGAACACTGTGTTACACAGGGAGAGCTGTATAGACAGAACAGTGTGTTGCACAGGAGGCTGTATGGACTGAACAGTGTGTTACACTGGGAAAGCTGTATGGACTGAACAGTGTGTTACACAGGGAGCTGTATGGACTGAACAGTGTGTTACACAGGGATAGATGTATGGACTGAACAGTGTGTTACATGGAGAGCTGTATGGACTGAACAGTCTGTTACACGGGGAGCTGTATGGACTGAACAGTGTGTTACACAAGGTGCTGTGAGGACTGAACAGTGTGTTACACAGGGAGAGCTGTATGGACTGAACAGTGTGTTGCATGGAGAGCTGTATCGACTGAACAGTCTGTGACACGGGGAGCTGTATGGACTGAACAGTGTGTTACACAGGAGGCTGTATGGACTGAACAGTGTGTTACACAGGAGGCTGTATGGACTAAACAGTGTGTTACACAGAGGGCTGTATGGACTGAACAGAGTGTTACACAGGAGGCTGTATGTACTGAACAGTGTGTTACACAGGAGGCTGTATGTACTGAACAGTGTGTTACACAGGGAGCTGTATGGACTGAACAGTGTGTTACACAGGGAGAGCTGTATGGACCGAACAGTGTGTTACACAGGGAGAGCTGTATGGACTAAACAGTGAGTTACACAGGGAGCTGTATGGACTGAACAGTGTTTTACACAGGGAGCTGTATGGACTGAACAGTGTTTTACACAGGGAGAGCTGTATGGACTGAACAGTGTGTTACACAGAGAGAGCTGTATGGACTGAACAGCATGTTACACGGGGAGAGCTGTATGGACTGAACAGAGTGTTACACAGGGAGAGCTGTATGGACTGAACAGTGTGTTACACAGGGAGAGCTGTATGGACTGAACAGTGTGTTACACAGGGAGAGCTGTATGGGCTGAACAGTGTGTTACACAGGGAGCTGTATGGACTGAACAGTGTGTTACACAGGGAGAGCTGTATGGACTGAACAGTGTGTTACACAGGGAGAGCTGTATGGACTAAACAGTGAGTTACACAGGGAGCTGTATGGACTGAACAGTGCTTTACACAGGGAGCTGTATGGACTGAACAGTATTTTACAAAGGGAGCTGTATGGACTGATCAGTGTGTTACACAGAGAGAGCTGTATGGACTAAGCAGTGAGTTGCACAGGGAGCTGTATGGACTGAACAGTGTTTTACACAGGGAGCTGTATGGACTGAACAGTGTGTTACACAGATAGAGCTGTATGGCCTAAACACTGAGTAACACAGGGAGCTGTATGGACTGAACAGTGTTTTACACAGGGAGACATGTATGGACGAAACAGTGTGTTACACAGGGAGAGCTGTATGCACTGAACAGTGTGTTACACAGGGCGAGCTGTATGGACTGAACAGTGTGTTACAGAGGGCGAGCTGTATAGACTGATCAGTGTGTTACACAGGGAGCTGTATGGACTGAACAGTGTGTTACACAGGGAGAGATGTATGGACTGAACAGTGTGTTACATGGAGAGCTGTATCGACTGAACAGTCTGTTACACGGGGAGCTGTATGGACTGAACAGTGTGTTACTCCGGAGGCTGTATGGACTGAACAGTGTGTTACACAGCAGGCAGTATGGACTGAACAGGGTGTTACACAGGGAGCTGTATGGACTGAACAGAGTGTAACACAGGAGGCTGTATGGACTGAACAGTGTGTTACACAGGGAGAGCTGTATAGACAGAACAGTGTGTTGCACAGGAGGCTGTATGGACTGAACAGTGTGTTACACAGGGAGAGCTGTATGGACTGAACAGTGTGTTACACAGGGAGCTGTATGGACTGAACAGTGTGTTACACAGTGAGAGATGTATGGACTGAACAGTGTGTTACACAGAGAGAGATGTATGGACTGAACAGTGTGTTCCACAGCGAGAGATGTATGGACTGAACAGTGTGTTACACAGCGAGAGATGTATGGACTGAACAGTGTGTTACACAGAGAGAGCTGTATGGACTGAACAGTGTGTTACACAGGGAGAGCTGTATGGACTGAACAGTGTGTTACACAGGGAGAGCTGTATGGACTGAACAGTGTGTTACACAGGGAGCTGTATGGACTGAACAGTGTGTTACACAGCGAGAGATGTATGGACTGAACAGTGTGTTACACAGGGAGCTGTATGGACTGAACAGTGTGTTACACAGGGAGAGCTGTATGGACTGAACAGTGTGTTACAAAGGGAGAGCTGTATGGACTGAACAGTGTGTTACACAGGGAGCTGTATGGACTGAACAGTGTGTTACACAGGGAGAGCTGTATGGACTGAACAGTGTGTTACACAGGGAGAGCTGTATGGACTGAACAGTGTGTTACACAGGGAGAGCTGTATGGACTGAACAGTGTGTTACACAGGGAGCTGTATGGACTGAACAGTGTGTTACACAGGGAATGCTGTATGGACTGAACAGTGTGTTACACAGAAGGCTGTATGGACTGAACAGTGTGTTACACAGGGAGAGCTGTATGGACTGAACAGTGTGTTACACAGAGAGAGCTGTATGGACTGAACAGTGTGTTACACAGAAGGCTGTATGGACTGAACAGTGTGTTACACAGGGAGAGCTCTATGGACTGAACAGTGTGTTACACAGGGAGCTGTATGGACTGAACAGTGTGTTACACAGGGAGCTGTATGGACTGAACAGTGTGTTACACAGGGAGCTGTATGGACTGAACAGTGTGTTACACAGGGAGCTGTAAGGACTGAACAGAGTGTTACACAGGGAGAGCTGTATGGACTGAACAGTATGTTACACAGGGAGAGCTGTATGGACTGAACAGTGTGTTACACAGGGAGAGCTGTATGGGCTGAACAGTGTGTTACACAGGGAGAGCTATATGGGCTGAACAGTGTGTTACACAGAGAGAGCTGTATGAACTGAACAGTGTGTTACACAGGGAGAGCTGTATGGACTGAACAGTGTGTTACACAGAGAGAGCTGTATGGACTGAACAGTGTGTTACACAAGGAGCTGTATGGACTGAACAGTGAGTTACACAGGGATCTGTATGGACTGAACAATGTGTTACACAGGGAGCTGTATGGACTAAACAGTGTGTTACACAGAGAGCTGTATGGACTGAACAGAGTGTTACACAAAAGGCTGTATGTACTGAACAGTGTGTTACACAGGGAGCTGTATGGACTGAACAGTGTGTTACACAGGGAGAACTGTATGGACTGAACAGTGAGTTACACAGGGAGCTGTATGGACTGAACAGTGAGTTACACAGGGAGCTGTATGGACTGAACAGTGAGTTACACAGGGAGCTGTATGGACTGAACAGTGTTTTACACAGGGAGCTGTATGGACTGAACAGTGTGTTACACAGAGAGAGCTGTATGGACTAAACACTGAGTAACACAGGGAGCTGTATGGACTGAGCAGTGTTTTACACAGGGAGACATGTATGGACTAAACAGTGTGTTACACAGGGAGAGCTGTATGCACTGAACAGTGTGTTACACAGGGCGAGCTGTATGGACTGAACAGTGTGTTACAGAGACCGAGCTGTATAGACTGATCAGTGTGTTTCACAGGGAGCTGTATGGACTGAACAGTGTGTTGCACAGGGAGAGATGAATGGACTGAACAGTGTGTTACACAGGGAGAGCTGTATGGACTGAACAGTGTGTTACACAGGGAGAGCTGTATGGACTGAACAGTGTGTTACACAGGGAGCTGTATGGACTGAACATTTTGTTAAAAAGGGAGCTGTATGGACTGAACAGTGTGTTACACAGGGAGCTGTATGGACTGAACAGTGTGTTACACTGGGAGCTGTATGTACTGAACAGTGTGTGACACAGGAGGTTGTATGGACTGAACAGTGTGTTACACAGGGAATGCTGTATGGACTGAACAGTGTGTTACACAGTAGGCTGTATGGACTGAACAGTGTGTTAAACAGCGAGAACTGTATGGAGTGAACAGTGTGTTACACAGAAGGCTGTATGGACTGAACAGTGTGTAACACAGGGAGAGCTGTATGGACTGAACAGTGTGTTACACAGAGAGTGCTGTATGGACTGAACAGTGTGTTACACAGAAGGCTGTATGGACTGAACAGTGTGTTACACAGGGAGAGCTCTATGGACTGAACAGTGTGTTACACAGGGAGCTGTATGGACTGAACAGTGTGTTACACATGGAGCTGTATGGACTGAATAGTGTGTTACACAGGGAGAGATGTATGGACTGAACAGCATGTTACACGGGGAGACCTGTATGGACTGAACAGTGTGTTACACAGGGAGAGCTGTATGGACTGAACAGTGTGTTACACAGGGAGAGCTGTATGGACTGAATAGTGTGTTACACAGGGAGCTGTATGGACTGAACAGAGTGTTACACAGGAGGCTGTATGGACTGAACAGTGTGTTACACAGGAGGCTGTATGGACTGAACAGAGTGTTACACAGGAGGCTGTATGGACTGAACAGTGTGTTACACAGGGAGAGCTGTATGGGCTGAACAGTGTGTTACACAGGGAGCTGTATGGACTGAACAGAGTGTTACACAGGAGGCTGTATGGACTGAACAGTGTGTTACACAGGAGGCTGTATGGACTGAACAGAGTGTTACACAGGAGGCTGTATGGACTGAACATTGTGTTACACAGGGAGAGCTGTATAGACAGAACTGTGTGTTACACAGGAGGCTGTATGGACTGAACATTGTGTTACACAGGGAGAGCTGTATGGACTGAACAGTGTGTTACACAGGTTGCTGTATGGACTGAACAGTGTGTTACACAGGGAGAGCTGTATGGACTGAACAGTGTGTTACACAGGGAGAGCTGCATGGACTGAACAGTGTGTTACACAAGGAGCTGTATGGACTGAACAGTGTGTTACACAGGGAGCTGTATGGACAGAACAGATTGTTACACAGCGAGCTGTATGGACTGAACAGAGTGTTACACAGGGAGAGCTGTATGGACTGAACAGCATGTTACACGGGGGGGGCTGTATGGACTGAACAGTGTGTTACACAGGGAGAGCTGTATGGACTGAACAGTGTGTTACACAGAGAGAGCTGTATGGACTGAACAGCATGTTACACGGGGAGAGCTGTATGGACTGAACAGAGTGTTACACAGGGAGAGCTGTATGGACTGAACAGTGTGTTACACAGGGAGAGCTGTATGGACTGAACAGTGTGTTACACAGGGAGAGCTGTATGGGCTGAACAGTGTGTTACACAGGGAGCTGTATGGACTGAACAGTGTGTTACACAGGGAGAGCTGTATGGACTGAACAGTGTGTTACACAGGGAGAGCTGTATGGACTAAACAGTGAGTTACACAGGGAGCTGTATGGACTGAACAGTGTTTTACACAGGGAGCTGTATGGACTGAACAGTGTTTTACACAGGGAGCTGTATGGACTGATCAGTGTGTTACACAGAGAGAGCTGTATGGACTAAGCAGTGAGTTGCACAGGGAGCTGTATGGACTGAACAGTATTTTACAAAGGGAGCTGTATGGACTGATCAGTGTGTTACACAGAGAGAGCTGTATGGACTAAGCAGTGAGTTGCACAGGGAGCTGTATGGACTGAACAGTGTTTTACACAGGGAGCTGTATGGACTGAACAGTGTGTTACACAGAGAGAGCTGTATGGCCTAAACACTGAGTAACACAGGGAGCTGTATGGACTGAACAGTGTTTTACACAGGGAGACATGTATGGACTAAACAGTGTGTTACACAGGGAGAGCTGTATGCACTGAACAGTGTGTTACACAGGGCGAGCTGTATGGACTGAACAGTGTGTTACAGAGGGCGAGCTGTATAGACTGATCAGTGTGTTACACAGGGAGCTGTATGGACTGAACAGTGTGTTACACAGGGAGAGATGTATGGACTGAACAGTGTGTTACATGGAGAGCTGTATCGACTGAACAGTCTGTTACACGGGGAGCTGTATGGACTGAACAGTGTGTTACTCCGGAGGCTGTATGGACTGAACAGTGTGTTACGCAGCAGGCAGTATGGACTGAACAGGGTGTTACACAGGGAGCTGTATGGACTGAACAGAGTGTAACACAGGAGGCTGTATGGACTGAACAGTGTGTTACACAGGGAGAGCTGTATAGACAGAACAGTGTGTTGCACAGGAGGCTGTATGGACTGAACAGTGTGTTACACAGGGAGAGCTGTATGGACTGAACAGTGTGTTACACAGGGAGCTGTATGGACTGAACAGTGTGTTACACAGTGAGAGATGTATGGACTGAACAGTGTGTTACACAGAGAGAGATGTATGGACTGAACAGTGTGTTCCACAGCGAGAGATGTATGGACTGAACAGTGTGTTACACAGCGAGAGATGTATGGACTGAACAGTGTGTTACACAGAGAGAGCTGTATGGACTGAACAGTGTGTTACACAGGGAGAGCTGTATGGACTGAACAGTGTGTTACACAGAGAGAGCTGTATGGACTGAACAGTGTGTTACACAGGGAGCTGTATGGACTGAACAGTGTGTTACACAGCGAGAGATGTATGGACTGAACAGTGTGTTACACAGGGAGCTGTATGGACTGAACAGTGTGTTACACAGGGAGAGCTGTATGGACTGAACAGTGTGTTACAAAGGGAGAGCTGTATGGACTGAACAGTGTGTTACACAGGGAGCTGTATGGACTGAACAGTGTGTTACACAGGGAGAGCTGTATGGACTGAACAGTGTGTTAAACAGGGAGAGCTGTATGGACTGAACAGTGTGTTACACAGGGAGAGCTGTATGGACTGAACAGTGTGTTACACAGGGAGCTGTATGGACTGAACAGTGTGTTACACAGGGAATGCTGTATGGACTGAACAGTGTGTTACACAGAAGGCTGTATGGACTGAACAGTGTGTTACACAGGGAGAGCTGTATGGACTGAACAGTGTGTTACACAGAGAGAGCTGTATGGACTGAACAGTGTGTTACACAGAAGGCTGTATGGACTGAACAGTGTGTTACACAGGGAGAGCTCTATGGACTGAACAGTGTGTTACACAGGGAGCTGTATGGACTGAACAGTGTGTTACACAGGGAGCTGTATGGACTGAACAGTGTGTTACACAGGGAGCTGTATGGACTGAACAGTGTGTTACACAGGGAGCTGTAAGGACTGAACAGAGTGTTACACAGGGAGAGCTGTATGGACTGAACAGTATGTTACACAGGGAGAGCTGTATGGACTGAACAGTGTGTTACACAGGGAGAGCTGTATGGGCTGAACAGTGTGTTACACAGGGAGAGCTATATGGGCTGAACAGTGTGTTACACAGAGAGAGCTGTATGAACTGAACAGTGTGTTACACAGGGAGAGCTGTATGGACTGAACAGTGTGTTACACAGGGAGAGCTGTATGGACTGAACAGTGTGTTACACAGGGAGAGCTGTATGGACTGAACAGCATGTTACACGGGGAGAGCTGTATGGACTGAACAGTGTGTTACACAGAGAGAGCTGTATGGACTGAACAGTGTGTTACACAAGGAGCTGTATGGACTGAACAGTGAGTTACACAGGGATCTGTATGGACTGAACAGTGTGTTACACAGGGAGCTGTATGGACTAAACAGTGTGTTACACAGAGAGCTGTATGGACTGAACAGAGTGTTACACAAAAGGCTGTATGTACTGAACAGTGTGTTACACAGGGAGCTGTATGGACTGAACAGTGTGTTACACAGGGAGAACTGTATGGACTGAACAGTGAGTTACACAGGGAGCTGTATGGACTGAACAGTGAGTTACACAGGGAGCTGTATGGACTGAACAGAGTGTTACACAGGAGGCTGTATGGACTGAACAGTGTGTTACACAGGAGGCTGTATGGACTGAACAGAGTGTTACACAGGAGGCTGTATGGACTGAACATTGTGTTACACAGGGAGCTGTATGGACTGAACAGTGTGTTACACAAGGAGCTGTATGGACTGAACAGTGTGTTACACAGAGAGATTTGTATGGACTGAACAGTGTGTTACACAGGGAGAGCTGTATGGACTGAACAGTGTGTTACACAGGGAGCTGTATGGACTGAACAGTGTGTTACACAGGGAGCTGTATGGACTAAATAGTGTGTTACACAGGGTGAGATGTATGGACTGAACAGTGTGTTACACAGGGAGAGCTGTATGGACTGAACAGTGTGTTACACAGGGAGAGCTGTATGGACTGAACAGTGTGTTACACAGGGAGCTGTATGGACTGAACAGAGTGTTACACAGGGAGCTGTATGTACTGAACAGTGTGTTACACAAGGTGCTGTATGGACTGAACAGTGTGTTACACAGGAGGCTGTATGGACTGAACAGCGTGTTACACAGGGAGAGCTGTATGGACTGAACAGCGTGTTACACCGGGAGAGCTGTATGGACTGAACAGTGTGTTACACAGGGAGAGCTGTATGGGCTGAACAGTGTGTTACATAGGGAGAGATGTATGGCCTGAACAGTGTGTTACACAGGGAGAGCTGTATGGACTGAACAGAGAGTTACACAGGGAGAGCTGTATGGACTGAACAGAGAGTTACACTGGGAGCTGTATCGACTGAACAGAGTGTAACACAGGGAGAGCTGTATCGACTGAACAGTGTGTTACACAGAGAGAGCTGTATGGACTGAACAGTGTGTTACACAGGGAGAGCTGTATGGACTGAACAGTGTGTTACACAGGGAGCTGTATGGGCTGAACAGTGTGTTACACAGGGAGCTGTATGGACTGAACAGAGTGTGACACAGGAGGCTGTATGGACTGAACAGTGTGTTACACAGGGAGAGCAGTATGGACTGAACAGTGTGTTACACAGGAGGCTGTATGGACTGAACAGTGTGTTACACAGGGAGAGCTGTATGGACTGAACAGTGTGTTACACAGGAGGCTGTATGGACTGAACAGTGTGTTACACAGGGAGCTGCATGGACTGAACAGTGTGTTACACAGGAGGCTGCATGGACTGAACAGTGTGTTACACAGGGAGAGCTGTATGGACTGAACAGTGTGTTACACAGGAGGCTGTATGGACTGAACTTTGTGTTACACAGGGAGAGCTGTATGGACTGAACAGTGAGTTACACAGGGAGAGCTGTATGGACTAAACAGTGTGTTACACAGGGAGAGCTGTATGGACTGAACAGTGTGTTACACAGGGAGAGCTGTATGGACTGAGCAGTGTGTTGCACAGTGAGCTGTATGGACTGAACAGTGTGTTACACAGAGAGAGAGCTGTATGGACTGAACAGTGTGTTACACTGAGAGAGCTGTATGGACTGAACAGTGTATTACACAGGGAGAGCTGTATGGACTGAACAGTGTATTACACTGGGAGCTGTATGGACTGAACAGTGTGTTATACAGGGAGAGCTGTATAGACAGAACTGTGTGTTACACAGGAGGCTGTATGGACTGAACATTGTGTTACACAGGGAGAGCTGTATGGACTGAACAGTGTGTTACACAGGTTGCTGTATGGACTGAACAGTGTGTTACACAGGGAGAGCTGTATGGACTGAACAGTGTGTTACACAGGGAGAGCTGCATGGACTGAACAGTGTGTTACACAAGGAGCTGTATGAACTGAACAGTGTGTTACAGAGAGAGATTTGTATGGACTGAACAGTGTGTTACACAGGGAGCTGTATGGACTGAACAGTGTGTTACACAGGGAGCTGTATGGACTGAATAGTGTGTTACACAGGGTGAGATGTATGGACTGAACAGTGTGTTACACAGGAGGCTGTATGGACTAAACAGTGTGTTACACAGGAGGCTGTATGGACTGAACAGTGTGTTACACAGGGAGAGCTGTATGGGCTGAACAGCGTGTTACACAGGGAGAGCTGTATGGACTGAACAGTGTGTTACACAGGGAGAGCTGTATAGACTGAACAGCGTGTTACACAGGGAGAGCTGCATGGACTGAACAGTGTGTTACACAGGGAGAGTTGTATGGGCTGAACAGTGTGTTACATAGGGAGAGATGTATGGCCTGAACAGTGTGTTCCACAGGGAGCTGTATGGACTGAACAGTGTGTTACATGGAGAGCTGTATCGACTGAACAGTCTGTTACACGGGGAGATGTATGGACTGAACAGTGTGTTACACAGGAGGCTGTATGGACTGAACAGTGTGTTACACAAGGTGCTGTATGGACTGAACAGTGTGTTACACAGGGAGAGCTGTATGGACTGAAAAGTGTGTTACACAGGGAGAGCTGTATGGACTGAACAGTGTGTTGCACAGGGAGAGCTGTATGGACTGAACAGTGTGTTACAAAGGGAGAGCTGTATGGACTGAACAGTGTGTTACACAGGGAGCTGTATGGACTGAACAGAGTGTAACACAGGGAGAGCTGTATGGACTGAACAGTGTGTTACACAGGGAGCTGTATGGACTGAACAGTGTGTTACACAGTCGGCTGTATGGACTGAACAGTGTGTTACACAGGGAGAGCTGTATGGACTGAACACTGTGTTACACAGGGAGCTGTATGGACTGAACAGTGTGTTACACAGTCGGCTGTATGGACTGAACAGTGTGTTACACAGGGAGAGCTGTATTGACTGAGCAGTGTGTTACAAAGGGAGAGCTGTATGGGCTGAACAGTGTGTTACACAGGGAGCTGTATGGACTGAACAGAGTGTGACACAGGAGGCTGTATGGACTGAACAGTGTGTTACACAGGGAGCTGTATGGACTGAACAGTGTGTTACACATTCGGCTGTATGGACTGAACAGTGTGTTACACAGGGAGCTGTATGGACTGAACAGTGTGTTACACAGGAGGCTGTATGGACTGAACAGTGTGTTACACAGGGAGAGCTGTATGGACTGAACAGTGTGTTACACAGGAGGCTGTATGGACTGAACAGTGTGTTACACAGTGAGCTGTATGGACTGAATAGTGTGTTACACAGGGAGAGATGTATGGACTGAACAGTGTGTTACACAGGGAGAGCTGTATGGACTGAACAGTGTGTTACACAGGGAGAGCTGTATGGACTGAACAGTGTGTTACACAGGGAGCTGTATGGACTGAACAGAGTGTTACACAGGGAGCTGTATGTACTGAACAGTGTGTTACACAGGAGGCTGTATGGACTAAACAGTGTGTTACACAGGAGGCTGTATGGACTGAACAGTGTGTTACACAAGGTGCTGTATGGACTGAACAGTGTGTTACACAGGGAGAGCTGTATGGACTGAACAGCGTGTTACACAGGGAGAGCTGTATGGACTGAACAGCGTGTCACACCGGGAGAGCTGTATGGACTGAACAGTGTGTTACACAGGGAGAGCTGTATGGGCTGAACAGTGTGTTACATAGGGAGAGATGTATGGCCTGAACAGTGTGTTACACAGGGAGAGCTGTATGGACTGAACAGAGAGTTACACAGGGAGAGCTGTATGGACTGAACAGTGTGTTGCACAGGGAGAGCTGTATGGACTGAACAGTGTGTTACAAAGGGAGAGCTGTATGGACTGAACAGTGTGTTACACAGGGAGCTGTATGGACTGAACAGAGTGTAACACAGGGAGAGCTGTATGGACTGAACAGTGTGTTACACAGGGAGCTGTATGGACTGAACAGTGTGTTACACAGTCGGCTGTATGGACTGAACAGTGTGTTACACAGGGAGAGCTGTATGGACTGAACACTGTGTTACACAGGGAGCTGTATGGACTGAACAGTGTGTTACACAGTCGGCTGTATGGACTGAACAGTGTGTTACACAGGGAGAGCTGTATTGACTGAGCAGTGTGTTACAAAGGGAGAGCTGTATGGGCTGAACAGTGTGTTACACAGGGAGCTGTATGGACTGAACAGAGTGTGACACAGGAGGCTGTATGGACTGAACAGTGTGTTACACAGGGAGCTGTATGGACTGAACAGTGTGTTACACATTCGGCTGTATGGACTGAACAGTGTGTTACACAGGGAGCTGTATGGACTGAACAGTGTGTTACACAGGAGGCTGTATGGACTGAACAGTGTGTTACACAGGGAGAGCTGTATGGACTGAACAGTGTGTTACACAGGAGGCTGTATGGACTGAACAGTGTGTTACACAGTGAGCTGTATGGACTGAATAGTGTGTTACACAGGGAGAGATGTATGGACTGAACAGTGTGTTACACAGGGAGAGCTGTATGGACTGAACAGTGTGTTACACAGGGAGAGCTGTATGGACTGAACAGTGTGTTACACAGGGAGCTGTATGGACTGAACAGAGTGTTACACAGGGAGCTGTATGTACTGAACAGTGTGTTACACAGGAGGCTGTATGGACTAAACAGTGTGTTACACAGGAGGCTGTATGGACTGAACAGTGTGTTACACAAGGTGCTGTATGGACTGAACAGTGTGTTACACAGGGAGAGCTGTATGGACTGAACAGCGTGTTACACAGGGAGAGCTGTATGGACTGAACAGCGTGTCACACCGGGAGAGCTGTATGGACTGAACAGTGTGTTACACAGGGAGAGCTGTATGGGCTGAACAGTGTGTTACATAGGGAGAGATGTATGGCCTGAACAGTGTGTTACACAGGGAGAGCTGTATGGACTGAACAGAGAGTTACACAGGGAGAGCTGTATGGACTGAACAGAGAGTTACACTGGGAGCTGTATCGACTGAACAGAGTGTAACACAGGGAGAGCTGTATCGACTGAACAGTGTGTTACACAGAGAGAGCTGTATGGACTGAACAGTGTGTTACACAGGGAGAGCTGTATGGACTGAACAGTGTGTTACACAGGGAGCTGTATGGGCTGAACAGTGTGTTACACAGGGAGCTGTATGGACTGAACAGAGTGTGACACAGGAGGCTGTATGGACTGAACAGTGTGTTACACAGGGAGAGCAGTATGGACTGAACAGTGTGTTACACAGGAGGCTGTATGGACTGAACAGTGTGTTACACAGGGAGAGCTGTATGGACTGAACAGTGTGTTACACAGGAGGCTGTATGGACTGAACAGTGTGTTACACAGGGAGCTGCATGGACTGAACAGTGTGTTACACAGGAGGCTGCATGGACTGAACAGTGTGTTACACAGGGAGAGCTGTATGGACTGAACAGTGTGTTACACAGGAGGCTGTATGGACTGAAATTTGTGTTACACAGGGAGAGCTGTATGGACTGAACAGTGAGTTACACAGGGAGAGCTGTATGGACTAAACAGTGTGTTACACAGGGAGAGCTGTATGGACTGAACAGTGTGTTACACAGGGAGAGCTGTATGGACTGAGCAGTGTGTTGCACAGTGAGCTGTATGGACTAAACAGTGTGTTACACAGAGAGAGAGCTGTATGGACTGAACAGTGTGTTACACTGAGAGAGCTGTATCGACTGAACAGTGTATTACACAGGGAGAGCTGTATGGACTGAACAGTGTATTACACTGGGAGCTGTATGGACTGAACAGTGTGTTATACAGGGAGAGCTGTATAGACAGAACTGTGTGTTACACAGGAGGCTGTATGGACTGAACATTGTGTTACACAGGGAGAGCTGTATGGACTGAACAGTGTGTTACACAGGTTGCTGTATGGACTGAACAGTGTGTTACACAGGGAGAGCTGTATGGACTGAACAGTGTGTTACACAGGGAGAGCTGCATGGACTGAACAGTGTGTTACACAAGGAGCTGTATGAACTGAACAGTGTGTTACAGAGAGAGATTTGTATGGACTGAACAGTGTGTTACACAGGGAGCTGTATGGACTGAACAGTGTGTTACACAGGGAGCTGTATGGACTGAACAGTGTGTTACACAGGGAGCTGTATGGACTGAACAGTGTGTTACACATTCGGCTGTATGGACTGAACAGTGTGTTACACAGGGAGCTGTATGGACTGAACTTTGTGTTACACAGGGAGAGCTGTATGGACTGAACAGTGTGTTACACAGTGAGCTGTATGGACTGAATAGTGTGTTACACAGGGAGAGATGTATGGACTGAACAGTGTGTTACACAGGGAGAGCTGTATGGACTGAACAGTGTGTTACACAGGGAGCTGTATGGGCTGAACAGTGTGTTACACAGGGAGCTGTATGGACTGAACAGAGTGTGACACAGGAGGCTGTATGGACTGAACAGTGTGTTACACAGGGAGAGCAGTATGGACTGAACAGTGTGTTACACAGGAGGCTGTATGGACTGAACAGTGTGTTACACAGGGAGAGCTGTATGGACTGAACAGTGTGTTACACAGGAGGCTGTATGGACTGAACAGTGTGTTACACAGGGAGCTGCATGGACTGAACAGTGTGTTACACAGGAGGCTGCATGGACTGAACAGTGTGTTACACAGGGAGAGCTGTATGGACTGAACAGTGTGTTACACAGGAGGCTGTATGGACTGAACTTTGTGTTACACAGGGAGAGCTGTATGGACTGAACAGTGAGTTACACAGGGAGAGCTGTATGGACTAAACAGTGTGTTACACAGGGAGAGCTGTATGGACTGAACAGTGTGTTACACAGGGAGAGCTGTATGGACTGAGCAGTGTGTTGCACAGTGAGCTGTATGGACTGAACAGTGTGTTACACAGAGAGAGAGCTGTATGGACTGAACAGTGTGTTACACTGAGAGAGCTGTATGGACTGAACAGTGTATTACACAGGGAGAGCTGTATGGACTGAACAGTGTATTACACTGGGAGCTGTATGGACTGAACAGTGTGTTACACAGGGAGCTGTATGGACTGAATAGTGTGTTACACAGGGTGAGATGTATGGACTGAACAGTGTGTTACACAGGAGGCTGTATGGACTAAACAGTGTGTTACACAGGAGGCTGTATGGACTGAACAGTGTGTTACACAAGGTGCTGTATGGACTGAACAGTGTGTTACACAAGGAGCTGTATGAACTGAACAGTGTGTTACAGAGAGAGATTTGTATGGACTGAACAGTGTGTTACACAGGGAGCTGTATGGACTGAACAGTGTGTTACACAGGGAGCTGTATGGACTGAATAGTGTGTTACACAGGGTGAGATGTATGGACTGAACAGTGTGTTACACAGGATGCTGTATGGACTAAACAGTGTGTTACACAGGAGGCTGTATGGACTGAACAGTGTGTTACACAAGGTGCTGTATGGACTGAACAGTGTGTTACACAGGGAGAGCTGTATGGACTGAATAGCGTGTTACACAGGGAGAGCTGTATGGACTGAACAGTGTGTTACACAGGGAGAGCTGTATGGGCTGAACAGCGTGTTACACAGGGAGAGCTGTATGGACTGAACAGTGTGTTACACAGGGAGAGCTGTATGGGCTGAACAGCGTGTTACACAGGGAGAGCTGTATGGACTGAGCAGTGTGTTACACAGGGAGAGCTGTATGGACTGAACAGCGTGTTACACAGGGAGAGCTGCATGGACTGAACAGTGTGTTACACAGGGAGAGTTGTATGGGCTGAACAGTGTGTTACATAGGGAGAGATGTATGGCCTGAACAGTGTGTTCCACAGGGAGCTGTATGGACTGAACAGTGTGTTACATGGAGAGCTGTATCGACTGAACAGTCTGTTACACGGGGAGATGTATGGACTGAACAGTGTGTTACACAGGAGGCTGTATGGACTGAACAGTGTGTTACACAAGGTGCTGTATGGACTGAACAGTGTGTTACACAGGGAGAGCTGTATGGACTGAAAAGTGTGTTACACAGGGAGAGCTGTATGGACTGAACAGTGTGTTGCACAGGGAGAGCTGTATGGACTGAACAGTGTGTTACAAAGGGAGAGCTGTATGGACTGAACAGTGTGTTACACAGGGAGCTGTATGGACTGAACAGAGTGTAACACAGGGAGAGCTGTATGGACTGAACAGTGTGTTACACAGGGAGCTGTATGGACTGAACAGTGTGTTACACAGTCGGCTGTATGGACTGAACAGTGTGTTACACAGGGAGAGCTGTATGGACTGAACACTGTGTTACACAGGGAGCTGTATGGACTGAACAGTGTGTTACACAGTCGGCTGTATGGACTGAACAGTGTGTTACACATTCGGCTGTATGGACTGAACAGTGTGTTACACAGGGAGCTGTATGGACTGAACAGTGTGTTACACAGGAGGCTGTATGGACTGAACAGTGTGTTACA
The DNA here is from genome assembly GCA_030390025.1 of Squalus acanthias. Classification (NCBI taxonomy): domain Eukaryota; kingdom Metazoa; phylum Chordata; class Chondrichthyes; order Squaliformes; family Squalidae; genus Squalus; species Squalus acanthias. The sequence continues at coordinate 66,838,241 of CM059434.1, read as the reverse complement.
CAGGGAGAGCTGTATGGACTGAACAGTGTGTTACACAGGAGGCTGTATGGACTGAACAGTGTGTTACACAGGGAGCTGTATGGACTGAGCAGAGTGTTACACAGGGAGAGCTGTATGGACTGAACAGTGTGTTACACAGGGAGCCATATGGACTGAATAGAGTGTTACACAGGGAGAGGTGTATGGACTGAACAGTGTGTTACACAGGGAGCTGTATGGACAGAACAGATTGTTACACAGCGAGCTGTATGGACTGAACATTGTGTTACACAGGGAGAGCTGTATGGACTGAACAGCATGTTACACGGGGAGAGCTGTATGGACTGAACAGTGTGTTACACAGGCAGAGCTGTATGGGCTGACCAGCGTGTTATACAGGGAGAGCTGTATGGGCTGAACAGTGTGTTACACAGGGAGCTGTATGGACTGCACAGAGTGTTACACAGGAGGCTGTATGGACTGAACAGTGTGTTACACAGGAGGCTGTATGGACTGAACAGAGTGTTACACAGGAGGCTGTATGGACTGAACAGTGTGTTACACAGGGAGAGCTGTATAGACAGAACTGTGTGTTACACAGGAGGCTGTATGGACTGAACATTGTGTTACACAGGGAGAGCTGTATGGACTGAACAGTGTGTTACACAAGGAGCTGTATGGGCTGAACATTGTGTTACACAGGGAGAGCTGTATGGACTGAACAGTGTGTTACACAAGGAGCTGTATGGGCTGAACAGTGTGTTACATAGGGAGAGATGTATGGCCTGAACAGTGTGTTACACAGGGAGCTGTATGGACTGAACAGAGAGTTACACATGGAGCTGTATGGACTGAACAGTGTGTTACACAGAGAGAGCTGTATGGACTGAACAGTGTGTTACACAGGGAGAGCTGTATGGACTGAGCAGTGTTTTACAAAGGGAGAGCTGTATGGGCTGAACAGTGTGTTACACAGGGAGAGCTGTATGGACTGAACAGTGTGTTACACAGGAGGCTGTATGGACTGAACAGTGTGTTACACAGGGAGCTGTATGGACTGAACAGTGTTTTACACAGGAGGCTGCATGGACTGAACAGTGTGTTACACAGGGAGAGCTGTATGGACTGAACAGTGTGTTACACAGTGAGCTGTATGGACTGAACAGTGTGTTACACAGTGAGAGCTGTATGGACTAAACAATGTGTTACACAGGGAGCTGTATGGACTGAACAGTGTGTTACACAGGGAGAGATGTATGGACTGAACAGTGTGTTACACAGGGAGAGCTGTATGGACTGAACAGTGTGTTACACAGGGCGAGCTGTATAGACTGAACAGTGTGTTACACAGGGAGATGTATGGACTGAACAGTGTGTTACACAGGAGGCTGTATGGACTGAACAGTGTGTTACATGGAGAGCTGTATGGACTGAACAGTCTGTTACACGGGGAGCTGTATGGACTGAACAGTGTGTTACACAGGAGGCTGTATGGACTGAACAGTGTGTTACACAGGGAGCTGTATGGACTGAACAGTGTGTTACACAAGGTGCTGTATGGACTGAACAGTGTGTTACACAGGGAGAGCTGTATGGACTGAACAGTGTGTTGCATAGGGAGATGTATGGACTGAACAGTGTGTTACACAGGAGGCTGTATGGACTGAACAGTGTGTTACAAAGGGAGAGCTGTATGTACTGAACAGTGTGTTACACAGGGAGCTGTATGGACTGAACAGTGTGTTACACAGGGAGAGCTGTATGGACTGAACAGTGTGTTATACAGGGAGCTGTATGGACTGAACAGAGTGTGACACAGGGAGAGCTGTATGGACTGAACATTGTGTTACACAGGAGGCTGTATGGACTGAACAGTGTGTTACACAGGAGGCCGTATGGACTGAACAGTGTGTTACACAAGGAGCTGCATGGACTGAACAGTGTGTTACACATTAGGCTGTATGGACTGAACAGTGCGTTACACAGGGAGAGCTGTATGGACTGAACAGTGTGTTACACAGGGAGCTGTATGGACTGAACAGTGTGTTACACAGGGAGCTGTATGGACTGAACAGTGTGTTACACAGTCGGCTGTATGGACTGAACAGTGTGTTACACAGGGAGAGCTGTATGGACTGAACACTGTGTTACACAGGGAGCTGTATGGACTGAACAGTGTGTTACACAGTCGGCTGTATGGACTGAACAGTGTGTTACACAGGGAGAGCTGTATTGACTGAGCAGTGTGTTACAAAGGGAGAGCTGTGTGGGCTGAACAGTGTGTTACACAGGGAGCTGTATGGACTGAACAGAGTGTGACACAGGAGGCTGTATGGACTGAACAGTGTGTTACACAGGGAGCTGTATGGACTGAACAGTGTGTTACACAGTCGGCTGTATGGACTGAACAGTGTGTTACACAGGGAGCTGTATGGACTGAACAGTGTGTTACACAGGAGGCTGTATGGACTGAACAGTGTGTTACACAGGGAGAGCTGTATGGACTGAACAGTGTGTTACACAGGGAGAGCTGTATGGACTGAACAGTGTGTTACACAGGAGGCTGTATGGACTGAACTTTGTGTTACACAGGGAGAGCTGTATGGACTGAACAGTGTGTTGCACAGTGAGCTGTATGGACTGAATAGTGTGTTACACAGGGAGAGATGTATGGACTGAACAGTGTGTTACACAGGGAGAGCTCTATGGACTGAACAGTGTGTTACACAGGGAGCTGTATGGACTGAGCAGAGTGTTACACAGGGAGAGCTGTATGGACTGAACAGTGTGTTACACAGGGAGCCATATGGACTGAATAGAGTGTTACACAGGGAGAGGTGTATGGACTGAACAGTGTGTTACACAGGGAGCTGTATGGACAGAACAGATTGTTACACAGCGAGCTGTATGGACTGAACAGAGTGTTACACAGGGAGAGCTGTATGGACTGAACAGCATGTTACACGGGGAGAGCTGTATGGACTGAACAGAGTGTTACACAGGGAGAGCTGTATGGACTGAACAGTGTGTTACACAGGGAGAGCTGTATGGACTGAACAGTGTGTTACACAGGGAGAGCTGTATGGGCTGACCAGCGTGTTACACAGGGAGAGCTGTATGGGCTGAACAGTGTGTTACACAGGGAGCTGTATGGACTGCACAGAGTGTTACACAGGAGGCTGTATGGGCTGAACAGTGTGTTACACAGGAGGCTGTATGGACTGAACAGAGTGTTACACAGGAGGCTGTATGGACTGAACAGTGTGTTACACAGGGAGAGCTGTATAGACAGAACTGTGTGTTACACAGGAGGCTGTATGGACTGAACATTGTGTTACACAGGGAGAGCTGTATGGACTGAACAGTGTGTTACACAAGGAGCTGTATGGGCTGAACATTGTGTTACACAGGGAGAGCTGTATGGACTGAACAGTGTGTTACACAAGGAGCTGTATGGGCTGAACAGTGTGTTACATAGGGAGAGATGTATGGCCTGAACAGTGTGTTACACAGGGAGCTGTATGGACTGAACAGAGAGTTACACATGGAGCTGTATGGACTGAACAGTGTGTTACACAGAGAGAGCTGTATGGACTGAACAGTGTGTTACACAGGGAGAGCTGTATGGACTGAGCAGTGTGTTACAAAGGGAGAGCTGTATGGGCTGAACAGTGTGGAACACAGGGAGAGCTGTATGGACTGAACAGTGTGTTACACAGGAGGCTGTATGGACTGAACAGTGTGTTACACAGGGAGCTGTATGGACTGAACAGTGTTTTACACAGGAGGCTGCATGGACTGAACAGTGTGTTACACAGGGAGAGCTGTATGGACTGAACAGTGTGTTACACAGTGAGCTGTATGGACTGAACAGTGTGTTACACAGTGAGAGCTGTATGGACTGAACAGTGTGTTACACAGTGAGCTGTATGGACTAAACAATGTGTTACACAGGGTGCTGTATGGACTGAACAGTGTGTTACACAGGGAGAGATGTATGGACTGAACAGTGTGTTACACAGGGAGAGCTGTATGGACTGAACAGTGTGTTACACAGGGCGAGCTGTATAGACTGAACAGTGTGTTACACAGGGAGATGTATGGACTGAACAGTGTGTTACACAGGAGGCTGTATGGACTGAACAGTGTGTTACATGGAGAGCTGTATGGACTGAACAGTCTGTTACACGGGGAGCTGTATGGACTGAACAGTGTGTTACACAGGAGGCTGTATGGACTGAACAGTGTGTTACACAGGGAGCTGTATGGACTGAACAGTGTGTTACACAAGGTGCTGTATGGACTGAACAGTGTGTTACACAGGGAGAGCTGTATGGACTGAACTGTGTGTTACATGGGGAGATGTATGGACTGAACAGTGTGTTACACAGGAGGCTGTATGGACTGAACAGTGTGTTACAAATGGAGAGCTGTATGTACTGAACAGTGTGTTACACAGGGAGCTGTATGGACTGAACAGTGTGTTACACAGGGAGAGCTGTATGGACTGAACAGTGTGTTACACAGGGAGAGCAGTATGGACTGAACAGTGTGTTACACAGGGAGCTGTATGGACTGAACAGAGTGTGACACAGGGAGAGCTGTATGGACTGAACATTGTGTTACACAGGAGGCTGTATGGACTGAACAGTGTGTTACACAGGAGGCTGTATGGACTGAACAGTGTGTTACACAAGGAGCTGCATGGACTGAACAGTGTGTTACACATTAGGCTGCATGGACTGAACAGTGCGTTACACAGGGAGAGCTGTATGGACTGAACAGTGTGTTACACAGGGAGCTGTATGGACTGAACAGTGTGTTACACAGGGAGAGCTGTATGGACTGAACAGTGTGTTCCACAGGGAGCTGTATGGACTGAACAGTGTGTTACACAGGGAGAGCTGTATGGGCTGAACAGTGTGTTACACAGGGAGAGCTGTATGGACTGAACAGTGTGTTACACAGGGAGAGCTGTATGGACTGAACAGTGTGTTACACAGGGAGAGCTGTATGGACTGAACAGTGTGTTACACAGGGAGAGCTGTATGGACTGAACAGTGTGTTACAGAGGGAGAGTTGTATGGACTGAACAGTGTGTTACACAGGGAGATCTGTATGGACTGAACAGTGTGTTACACAGGGAGCTGTATGGACTGAACAGTGTGTTACACAGAGAGAGCTGTATGGACTGAACAGAGTGTTACACAGGGAGAGCTGTATGAACTGAACAGTGTGTTACACAGGGAGAGCTGTATGGACTGAACAGTGTGTTACACAGGGAGAGCTGTATGGGCTGAACAGTGTGTTACACAGGGAGCTGTATGGACTGAACAGAGTGTTACACAGGAGGCTGTATGGACTGAACAGAGTGTTACACAGGAGGCTCTATGGACTGAACAGTGTGTTACACAGGGAGAGCTGTATAGACAGAACTGTGTGTTACACAGGAGGCTGTATGGACTGAACAGAGTGTTACACAGGAGGCTCTATGGACTGAACAGTGTGTTACACAGGGAGAGCTGTATAGACAGAACTGTGTGTTACACAGGAGGCTGTATTGACTGAACATTGTGTTACACAGGGAGAGCTGTATGGACTGAACAGTGTGTTACACAGGGAGAGCTGTATGGACTGAACAGTGTGTTACACAGGGAGAGCTGTATGGACTGAAAAGTGTGTTACACAGGGAGATCTGTATGGACTGAACAGTGTGTTACACAGGGAGAGCTGTATGGACTGAACAGTGTGTTACAAAGGGAGAGCTGTATGGACTGAACAGTGTGTTACACAGGGAGCTGTATGGACTGAACAGAGTGTAACACAGGGAGAGCTGTATGGACTGAACAGTGTGTTACACAGGGAGCTGTATGGACTGAACAGTGTGTTACACAGTCGGCTGTATGGACTGAACAGTGTGTTACACAGGGAGAGCTGTATGGACTGAACACTGTGTTACACAGGGAGCTGTATGGACTGAACAGTGTGTTACACAGTCGGCTGTATGGACTGAACAGTGTGTTACACAGGGAGAGCTGTATTGACTGAGCAGTGTGTTACAAAGGGAGAGCTGTATGGGCTGAACAGTGTGTTACACAGGGAGCTGTATGGACTGAACAGAGTGTGACACAGGAGGCTGTATGGACTGAACAGTGTGTTACACAGGGAGCTGTATGGACTGAACAGTGTGTTACACAGTCGGCTGTATGGACTGAACAGTGTGTTACACAGGGAGCTGTATGGACTGAACAGTGTGTTACACAGGAGGCTGTATGGACTGAACAGTGTGTTACACAGGGAGAGCTGTATGGACTGAACAGTGTGTTACACAGGAGGCTGTATGGACTGAACTTTGTGTTACACAGGGAGAGCTGTATGGACTGAACAGTGTGTTGCACAGTGAGCTGTATGGACTGAATAGTGTGTTACACAGGGAGAGATGTATGGACTGAACAGTGTGTTACACAGGGAGAGCTCTATGGACTGAACAGTGTGTTACACAGGGAGCTGTATGGACTGAGCAGAGTGTTACACAGGGAGAGCTGTATGGACTGAACAGTGTGTTACACAGGGAGCCATATGGACTGAATAGAGTGTTACACAGGGAGAGGTGTATGGACTGAACAGTGTGTTACACAGGGAGCTGTATGGACAGAACAGATTGTTACACAGTGAGCTGTATGGACTGAACAGAGTGTTACACAGGGAGAGCTGTATGGACTGAACAGCATGTTACACGGGGAGAGCTGTATGGACTGAACAGAGTGTTACACAGGGAGAGCTGTATGGACTGAACAGTGTGTTACACAGGGAGAGCTGTATGGACTGAACAGTGTGTTACACAGGGAGAGCTGTATGGGCTGACCAGCGTGTTACACAGGGAGAGCTGTATGGGCTGAACAGTGTGTTACACAGGGAGCTGTATGGACTGCACAGAGTGTTACACAGGAGGCTGTATGGGCTGAACAGTGTGTTACACAGGAGGCTGTATGGACTGAACAGAGTGTTACACAGGAGGCTGTATGGACTGAACAGTGTGTTACACAGGGAGAGCTGTATAGACAGAACTGTGTGTTACACAGGAGGCTGTATGGACTGAACATTGTGTTACACAGGGAGAGCTGTATGGACTGAACAGTGTGTTACACAAGGAGCTGTATGGGCTGAACATTGTGTTACACAGGGAGAGCTGTATGGACTGAACAGTGTGTTACACAAGGAGCTGTATGGGCTGAACAGTGTGTTACATAGGGAGAGATGTATGGCCTGAACAGTGTGTTACACAGGGAGCTGTATGGACTGAACAGAGAGTTACACATGGAGCTGTATGGACTGAACAGTGTGTTACACAGAGAGAGCTGTATGGACTGAACAGTGTGTTACACAGGGAGAGCTGTATGGACTGAGCAGTGTGTTACAAAGGGAGAGCTGTATGGGCTGAACAGTGTGGAACACAGGGAGAGCTGTATGGACTGAACAGTGTGTTACACAGGAGGCTGTATGGACTGAACAGTGTGTTACACAGGGAGCTGTATGGACTGAACAGTGTTTTACACAGGAGGCTGCATGGACTGAACAGTGTGTTACACAGGGAGAGCTGTATGGACTGAACAGTGTGTTACACAGTGAGCTGTATGGACTGAACAGTGTGTTACACAGTGAGAGCTGTATGGACTGAACAGTGTGTTACACAGTGAGCTGTATGGACTAAACAATGTGTTACACAGGGTGCTGTATGGACTGAACAGTGTGTTACACAGGGAGAGATGTATGGACTGAACAGTGTGTTACACAGGGAGAGCTGTATGGACTGAACAGTGTGTTACACAGGGCGAGCTGTATAGACTGAACAGTGTGTTACACAGGGAGATGTATGGACTGAACAGTGTGTTACACAGGAGGCTGTATGGACTGAACAGTGTGTTACATGGAGAGCTGTATGGACTGAACAGTCTGTTACACGGGGAGCTGTATGGACTGAACAGTGTGTTACACAGGAGGCTGTATGGACTGAACAGTGTGTTACACAGGGAGCTGTATGGACTGAACAGTGTGTTACACAAGGTGCTGTATGGACTGAACAGTGTGTTACACAGGGAGAGCTGTATGGACTGAACTGTGTGTTACATGGGGAGATGTATGGACTGAACAGTGTGTTACACAGGAGGCTGTATGGACTGAACAGTGTGTTACAAATGGAGAGCTGTATGTACTGAACAGTGTGTTACACAGGGAGCTGTATGGACTGAACAGTGTGTTACACAGGGAGAGCTGTATGGACTGAACAGTGTGTTACACAGGGAGAGCAGTATGGACTGAACAGTGTGTTACACAGGGAGCTGTATGGACTGAACAGAGTGTGACACAGGGAGAGCTGTATGGACTGAACATTGTGTTACACAGGAGGCTGTATGGACTGAACAGTGTGTTACACAGGAGGCTGTATGGACTGAACAGTGTGTTACACAAGGAGCTGCATGGACTGAACAGTGTGTTACACATTAGGCTGCATGGACTGAACAGTGCGTTACACAGGGAGAGCTGTATGGACTGAACAGTGTGTTACACAGGGAGCTGTATGGACTGAACAGTGTGTTACACAGGGAGAGCTGTATGGACTGAACAGTGTGTTCCACAGGGAGCTGTATGGACTGAACAGTGTGTTACACAGGGAGAGCTGTATGGGCTGAACAGTGTGTTACACAGGGAGAGCTGTATGGACTGAACAGTGTGTTACACAGGGAGAGCTGTATGGACTGAACAGTGTGTTACACAGGGAGAGCTGTATGGACTGAACAGTGTGTTACACAGGGAGAGCTGTATGGACTGAACAGTGTGTTACAGAGGGAGAGTTGTATGGACTGAACAGTGTGTTACACAGGGAGATCTGTATGGACTGAACAGTGTGTTACACAGGGAGCTGTATGGACTGAACAGTGTGTTACACAGAGAGAGCTGTATGGACTGAACAGAGTGTTACACAGGGAGAGCTGTATGAACTGAACAGTGTGTTACACAGGGAGAGCTGTATGGACTGAACAGTGTGTTACACAGGGAGAGCTGTATGGGCTGAACAGTGTGTTACACAGGGAGCTGTATGGACTGAACAGAGTGTTACACAGGAGGCTGTATGGACTGAACAGAGTGTTACACAGGAGGCTCTATGGACTGAACAGTGTGTTACACAGGGAGAGCTGTATAGACAGAACTGTGTGTTACACAGGAGGCTGTATGGACTGAACAGAGTGTTACACAGGAGGCTCTATGGACTGAACAGTGTGTTACACAGGGAGAGCTGTATAGACAGAACTGTGTGTTACACAGGAGGCTGTATTGACTGAACATTGTGTTACACAGGGAGAGCTGTATGGACTGAACAGTGTGTTACACAGGGAGAGCTGTATGGACTGAACAGTGTGTTACACAGGGAGAGCTGTATGGACTGAAAAGTGTGTTACACAGGGAGATCTGTATGGACTGAACAGTGTGTTACACAGGGAGAGCTGTATGGACTGAACAGTGTGTTACAAAGGGAGAGCTGTATGGACTGAACAGTGTGTTACACAGGGAGCTGTATGGACTGAACAGAGTGTAACACAGGGAGAGCTGTATGGACTGAACAGTGTGTTACACAGGGAGCTGTATGGACTGAACAGTGTGTTACACAGTCGGCTGTATGGACTGAACAGTGTGTTACACAGGGAGAGCTGTATGGACTGAACACTGTGTTACACAGGGAGCTGTATGGACTGAACAGTGTGTTACACAGTCGGCTGTATGGACTGAACAGTGTGTTACACAGGGAGAGCTGTATTGACTGAGCAGTGTGTTACAAAGGGAGAGCTGTATGGGCTGAACAGTGTGTTACACAGGGAGCTGTATGGACTGAACAGAGTGTGACACAGGAGGCTGTATGGACTGAACAGTGTGTTACACAGGGAGCTGTATGGACTGAACAGTGTGTTACACAGTCGGCTGTATGGACTGAACAGTGTGTTACACAGGGAGCTGTATGGACTGAACAGTGTGTTACACAGGAGGCTGTATGGACTGAACAGTGTGTTACACAGGGAGAGCTGTATGGACTGAACAGTGTGTTACACAGGAGGCTGTATGGACTGAACTTTGTGTTACACAGGGAGAGCTGTATGGACTGAACAGTGTGTTACACAGTGAGCTGTATGGACTGAATAGTGTGTTACACAGGGAGAGATGTATGGACTGAACAGTGTGTTACACAGGGAGAGCTCTATGGACTGAACAGTGTGTTACACAGGGAGCTGTATGGACTGAGCAGAGTGTTACACAGGGAGAGCTGTATGGACTGAACAGTGTGTTACACAGGGAGCCATATGGACTGAATAGAGTGTTACACAGGGAGAGGTGTATGGACTGAACAGTGTGTTACACAGGGAGCTGTATGGACAGAACAGATTGTTACACAGGGAGAGCTGTATGGACTGAACAGTGTGTTACACAGGGAGAGCTGTATGGACTGAACAGTGTGTTACACAGGAGGCTGTATGGACTGAGCAGAGTGTTACACAGGGAGAGCTGTATGGACTGAACAGTGTGTTACACAGGGAGCTGTATGGACTGAACAGAGTGTTACACAGGGAGAGCTGTATGGACTGAACAGCATGTTACACAGGGAGAGATGTATGGACTGAACAGTGTGTTACACAGGGAGAGCTGTATGGACTGAACAGTGTGTTACACAGGGCGAGCTGTATAGACTGAACAGTGTGTTACACAGGGAGATGTATGGACTGAACAGTGTGTTACACAGGAGGCTGTATGGACTGAACAGTGTGTTACATGGAGAGCTGTATGGACTGAACAGTCTGTTACACGGGGAGCTGTATGGACTGAACAGTGTGTTACACAGGAGGCTGTATGGACTGAACAGTGTGTTACACAGGGAGCTGTATGGACTGAACAGTGTGTTACACAAGGTGCTGTATGGACTGAACAGTGTGTTACACAGGGAGAGCTGTATGGACTGAACAGTGTGTTACATGGGGAGATGTATGGACTGAACAGTGTGTTACAAAGGGAGAGCTGTATGTACTGAACAGTGTGTTACACAGGGAGCTGTATGGACTGAACAGTGTGTTACACAGGGAGAGCTGTATGGACTGAACAGTGAGTTACACAGGGAGCTGTATGGACTGAACAGTGTGTTACACAGGGAGCTGTATGGACTGAACAGAGTGTGACACAGGGAGAGCTGTATGGACTGAACATTGTGTTACACAGGAGGCTGTATGGACTGAACAGTGTGTTACACAGGAGGCTGTATGGACTGAACAGTGTGTTACACAAGGAGCTGCATGGACTGAACAGTGTGTTACACATTAGGCTGTATGGACTGAACAGTGCGTTACACAGGGAGAGCTGTATGGACTGAACAGTGTGTTACACAGGGAGCTGTATGGACTGAACAGTGTGTTCCACAGGGAGCTGTATGAACTGAACAGTGTGTTACACAGGGAGAGCTGTATGGACTGAACAGTGTGTTACACAGGGAGAGCTGTATGGACTGAACAGTGTGTTACAGAGGGAGAGTTGTATGGACTGAACAGTGTGTTACACAGGGAGATCTGTATGGACTGAACAGTGTGTTACACAGGGAGCTGTATGGACTGAACAGTGTGTTACACAGAGAGAGCTGTATGGACTGAACAGAGTGTTACACAGGGAGAGCTGTATGGACTGAACAGTGTGTTACACAGGGAGAGCTGTATGGACTGAACAGTGTGTTACACAGGGAGAGCTGTATGGACTGAACATTGTGTTACACAGGGAGCTGTATGGACTGAACAGAGTGTTACACAGGAGGCTGTATGGACTGAACAGAGTGTTACACAGGAGGCTCTATGGACTGAACAGTGTGTTACACAGGGAGAGCTGTATAGACAGAACTGTGTGTTACACAGGAGGCTGTATGGACTGAACATTGTGTTACACAGGGAGAGCTGTATGGACTGAACAGTGTTTTACACAAGGAGCTGTATGGACTGAACAGTGTGTTACACAGAGAGATTTGTATGGACTGAACAGTGTGTTACACAGAGAACTGTATGGACTGAACAGTGTGTTGCACAGGAGGCTGTATGGACTGAACAGTGTGTTACACAAGGTGCTGTATGGACTGAACAGTGTGTTACACAGGGAGAGCTGTATGGACTGAACAGCGTGTTACACAGGGAGAGCTGTATGGACTGAACAGCGTGTTACACAGGGAGAGCTGTATGGACTGAACAGTGTGTTACACAGGGAGAGCTGTATGGGCTGAACAGTGTGTTACATAGGGAGAGATGTATGGCCTGAACAGTGTGTTACACAGGGAGAGCTGTATGGACTGAACAGTGTGTTACACAGAGAGAGCTGTATGGACTGAACAGTGTGTTACACAGGGAGAGCTGTATGGACTGAACAGTGTGTTACACAGGGAGCTGTATGGACTGAACAGAGTGTGACACAGGAGGCTGTATGGACTGAACAGTGTGTTACACAGGGAGAGCAGTATGGACTGAACAGTGTGTTACACAGGAGGCTGTATGGACTGAACAGTGTGTTACACAGGGAGAGCTGTATGGACTGAACAGTGTGTTACACAGGAGGCTGCATGGACTGAACAGTGTGTTACACAGGGAGAGCTGTATGGACTGAACAGTGTGTTACACAGGAGGCTGTATGGACTGAACTTTGTGTTACACAGGGAGAGCTGTATGGACTGAACAGTGAGTTACACAGGGAGAGCTGTATGGACTAAACAGTGTGTTACACAGGGAGAGCTGTATGGACTGAACAGTGTGTTACACAGGGAGAGCTGTATGGACTGAGCAGTGTGTTACACAGGGAGCTGTATGGACTGAACAGTGTGTTACACAGAGAGAGAGCTGTATGGACTGAACAGTGTGTTACACTTAGAGAGCTGTATGGACTGAACAGTGTATTACACAGGGAGAGCTGTATGGACTGAACAGTGTATTACACTGGGAGCTGTATGGACTGAACAGTGTGTTACACAGGGAGAGCTGTATGGACTGAACAGTGTGTTGCACAGGGAGAGCTGTATGGACATAACAGTGTGTTACACTGAGAGAGCTGTAAGGACTGAACAGTGTATTACACAGGGAGCTGTCTGGACTGTACAGTGTGTTACACAGGGAGCTGTATGGACTGAACAGTGTGTTACACTGAGAGAGCTGTATGGACTGAACAGTGTATTACACAGGGAGAGCTGTATGGACTGAACAGTGTGTTACACAGGGAGAGCTGTATGGACTGAACAGTGTGTTACACAGGGAGAGCTGTATGGACTGAACAGTGTGTTACACAGGGAGAGCTGTATGGACTGAACAGTGTGTTACACAGAGAGAGCTGTATGTACTGAACAGTGTGTTACACAGAGAGAGCTGTATGGACTGAACAGTGTGTTACACAGAGAGAGCTGTATGGACTGAACAGTGTGTTACACAGGGAGAGATGTATGTACTGAACAGTGTGTTACACAGAGAGAGCTGTATGGACTGAACAGTGTGTTACACAGGGAGAGCTGTATGTACTGAACAGTGTGTTACACAGAGAGAGCTGTATGGACTGAACAGTGTGTTACACAGGGAGCTGTATGTACTGAACAGTGTGTTACACAGGGAGAGCTGTATGGACTGAACAGTGTGTTACACAGGGAGCTGTATGGACTGAACAGTGTGTTACACAGGGAGAGCTGTATTGACTGAACAGTGTGTTACACAGAGAGAGCTGTATGGACTGAACAGTGTGTTACACAGAGAGAGCTGTATGGACTGAACAGTGTGTTACACAGGGAGCTGTATGGACTGAACAGTGTGTTACACAGGGAGAGCTGTATTGACTGAACAGTGTGTTACACAGAGAGAGCTGTATGGACTGAACAGTGTGTTACACAGAGAGAGCTGTATGGGCTGAACAGTGTGTTACACAGAGAGAGCTGTATGGACTGAACAGTGTGTTACACAGAGAGAGCTGTATGGACTGAACAGTGTGTTACACAGAGAGAGCTGTATGGACTGAACAGTGTGTTACACAGGGAGATCTGTGTGGACTGAACTGTGATCTCTGATCTCCTCTCATTCTGGCCTCTTGCGCATCCCCAATTTATATTGTTTCACCATTGGCGGCCATGCCTTCAGCTGCCAAGGCCCTAAGCTCTGGAGTTCCCTCCCTAAACCTCTCCGCGTCTCTCTTCTCCTTTTAAGTCGCTCCTTAAAACCTATTCCTGTCCTGATATCTTTATGTGGCTTGGTGTCAAATTTTGTTTGGTAATGCTCCTGTGAAGCATCTTGGGATGTTTTACTGTGTTAAAGATGCTATATAAATGCAAGTTGTTGTTGTTGTTACACAGGGGTCGTTCGTCCATACAGCTCCCTGCATTACGCACTGTTCAGTTAATAGAAGAGGAGCTGTATGGATTAAACAGCAGGGTTTAACTGTTAGCACTCTTGACATGTTTTTTCTGTTTCCAGAATGTGGAGCTGTTATAAATGCTTCAAGAGGGCACATTGTACTGGAGGGATACCCCAGCAACTCTCACTGTGAATGGACAGTGTCAGTGAATCCCAATTTTGCTATTGAATTAAGGTAGGACTTAATGTTGGATTTATTACATGCGGTTTCGGGTTTTCTCTATTATACGCCAATTCTGTGGTGCACTTCTGAGGCCTGAAGGCTGAAATGTTTGAAAGCTGAGAGAGGTCTTTGGTTTAGGGTAAGGTTATGGTGTGCCAGCAGTATATCTATACCCTAGAACAACAGCACCGAGGGGCCCCCTGCTGGCTGGAGAGTGGCACCGAGAGGCCCCCTGCTGGCTGGAGAGTGGCACCGAGAGGCCCCCTGCTGGCTGGAGAGTGGCACCGAGAGGCCCCCTGCTGGCTGGAGAGTGGCACTGAGAGGCCCCCTGCTGGCTGGAGAGTGGCACCGAGGGGCCCCCTGCTGGCTGGAGAGTGGCACCGAGAGGCCCCCTGTTGCCTGGGGAGTGGCGATGAGGGGCCCCCTGCTGGCTGGGGAGTGGCACCGAGGGGGAACCCTGTCGCCTGGGGAGTGGCACGGAGAGTCCCCCTGCTATCTGAGGAGTAGTGCATGAGGAGCCCCTGCCATTTGGCTGGGGAGTGGCACCGAGGGGCCTCCTGCCACCTGGGAAGTGGCACCGAGGGGCCCCCTGCTGGCTGGAGAGTGGCACCGAGAGGCCCCCTGCTGGCTGGAGAGTGGCACCGAGGGGCCCCCTGCTGGCTGCAGAGTGGCACCGAGAGGCCCCCTGCTATCTGAGGAGTAGTGCATGAGGAGCCCCTGCCATTTGGCTGGGGAGTGGCACCGAGGGGCCTCCTGCCACCTGGGAAGTGGCACCGAGAGGCCCCCTGTTGCCTGGGGAGTGGCACCGAGGGGCCCCCTGCTGGCTGGAGAGTGGCACCGAGAGGCCCCCTGCTGGCTGCAGAGTGGCACCGAGAGGCCCCCTGCTATCTGAGGAGTAGTGCATGAGGAGCCCCTGCCATTTGGCTGGGGAGTGGCACCGAGGGGCCTCCTGCCACCTGGGAAGTGGCACCCAGGGGCCCTCTGCTGTCTGGGGAGTGGCACACAAAGGCCCCCCTTGTCATCTGGCTGGAGAATGGCACCTGAGGGCCTGCCTGTTGGAGAGTTGTTGCTCAGGGTATGATCTCGCTCTGTTTCAGGTTCTCCATGCTGAGTCTGGAGTTTGATTACATGTGTCAGTACGACTACGTGGAAGTCCGTGATGGCGATAACATCGACTCCAGGGTTGTTGGAAAATTCTGTGGAAACGAACGGCCTCCTCCAGTCCGGACCACCGGGAATTCGATACATATTCTATTTGTATCCGATGGTTATAAAAGCTTTGATGGATTTTTTGTCATATTTGAGGAAGTTGATGGTACGTAGCCTCTTCTAATTTCAGATCATATTGTGCCTCGCTTTTGTTTCTTGCTGCATTATTTTCTAAACTCCAAGTTCATCTGCTGACCTTTCAGATACCGGCTTTCTTACTTACCCCATGTTCCTCACGTGGCCCTTTCTTCTTCTAATAATCTATATCCTAGGGTACTTAAGGAAGTGGCCCTAGAAATAGTAGATGCATTGCTGGTCATCTTTCAAAATTCTATAGACTCTGGAACAGTTCCCATGGATTGGAGGGTAGCTAATGTAACCCCACTATTTAAAAAAGGTGGGAGAGAAAAAACAGGGAATTATAAGCCTGACATCGGTAGTGGGCAAAATGCTAGAGTCCATTATAAAAGATGTAATAGCAGAGCACTTGGAAAACAGTGACAGGATCGGACAAAGTCAACATGGATTTACAAAAGGGAAATCATGCCTGACTAATCTACTGGAATTTTTTGAGGATGTAACTGGTAGAATAGATAAGGGAGAAACAGTGGATGTGGTGTATTTGGACTTTCAGAAGGCTTTCGATAAGGTCCCGCATAAGAGATTAGCATGCAAAGTTAAAGCACATGGGATTAGGGGTAAGGTACTGATTTGGATAGAGAACTGGTTGGCAGACAGGAAGCAAAGAGTTGGAATAAACGGGTCTTTTTCCGAGTGGCAGGCAGTGACTAGTGGGGTACCGCAGGAATCGGTGCTAGGACCCCAGCTATTCACAATATATATTAATGATCTAGACGAGGGAACTAGATGTAATATCTCTAAGTTTGCAGATGACACAAAGCTGGGTGGGTGTGTGTGCTGTGAGGAGGATGCAGAGAAACTCCAGTATGATTTGGACAGGTTGGGTGATTGGGCAGATGCATGGCAGATGCAGTATAATATGGATAAATGCGAGGTTATCCACTTTGGTGGCAAAAACAGGAAGCCAGATTATTATTTGAAAGGCAATAGATTGGGAAAAGGGGAAGTGCAATGAGATCTGGGAGTCCTTGTGCACCAGTCGCTGAAGGTAAGCATGCAGGTGCAGCAGGCGGTTAAGAAGGCAAATGGTATGTTGGCCTTCATAGCGAGAGGATTCGAGTACAGGAGCAAGGATGTCTTGCTGCAGTTGTACAAGGCCTTGGTCAGACCACACCTTGAATATTGTGTGCAGTTTTGGTCACCTTATCTGAGGAAGGATGTTCTTGCCATGGAGGGAGTGCAGCGAAGATTTACCAGACTGATACCTGGGATGGCAGGAATGACGTATGAAGAGAGATTGGGTCGATTAGGCTTATATTCGCTAGAGTTTCGAAGAATGAGGGGGGATCTCATTGAAACTTATAAAATTCTAACAGGACTAGACAGACTAGATGCAGGAAGGATGTTCCCGATGGCGGGGGAGTCCAGAACCAGAGGTCACAGTCTAAGGATAAGGGGTAAGCCATTTAGGACTGAGATGAGGAGGAATTTCTCACCCAGAGAGTGGTGAACCTGTGGAATTCTCTGCCACAGAAGGCAGTTGAGGCCAATTCATTAAATATATTCAAGAAGGAGATAGATATATTTCTTAAGGCTAAAGGGATCAAGGGATATGGGGAGAAAGCAGGGACAGGGTACTGAATTTGGATGATCAGCCATGATCTCATTAAATGGCGGAGCAGGCTCGAGGGGCCGAATGGCCTACTCCTGCTCCTATCTTCTATGCTTCTTCACTTGCCCCCTTTCTTTCTCACTTTCCTCTTTCTGTCCCACTTATAAGAACATAAGAAATAGGAGCAGGAGTAGGCCAATTGGCCCCTCGAGCCTGCTCCGCCATTCAATAAGATCATGGCTGATCTGATCCTAACCGCCAATCTACTATCACAGAACCATCTCCTGAACCTAACAGAATTGGACACACGAAATAGGAGCAGGATCAGGCTACACGGCCCCTGGGCCCGCTACGCTACCCACAGGGCCATGACCGATCCGAACCTAGACTCATGTCCAAATTCCTGCCCGCTCCCCGTAACCCTTAATTCCCTTTACTTCTAGGAAACTGTCTATTTCTGTTTTAAATTTATGTAATGATGTAGCTTCTACAGCTTTTTGGGGCAGCATATTCCATGGACCTACCACCCTCTGAGTGAAGTAGTTCCTTCTCATCTCAGTTTTGAAAGAGCAGCCCCTTATTCTAAGACTATGCCCCCTAGTTCTAGTTTCACCCATTATCGGGAACATCCTCCCTGCATCCAACCGATCCAACCCCTTCACAATCTTATATGTTTCAAAAAGATCGCCTCTCATTCTTCTGAACTCCAATGAGTAGAGTCCCAATCTACCCAACCTCTCCTCATATGTCCATCCCCTCATCCCCGGGATTAACTGAGTGAACCTTCTTTGTACTGACTCGAGAGGAAGTATGTCTTTCCTTAAGTATGGACACCAAAACTGCATGCAGTATTCCAGGTGCGGTCTCACCAATACCTTGTACAACTGAAGCAATACCTCCCTATTTTTATATTCTATGCCCCTAGCAATGAAAGCCAACATTCCATTGGCCTTCTTAATCACTTGCTGCACCTGCATACTAACCTTTTGAGTTTCGTGCACCAGGACCCCCAGATCCCTTTGTACTTCAGTACTTTCCAGTTTCTTGCCATTAAGATAATAACTTGCTCTACTATTTTTCCTGCCAAAGTGCATAACCTCACACTTTCCAGTATTGTATTCCATCTGCCAAATCTTTGCCCACTTACTTAGCCTGTCTATGTCCCCTTGCAGATTTTTTATGTCCTCCTCACTCACTACTTTCCCTCCCATCTTAGTATCATCTGCAAACTTTGATATGTTACACTCGGTCCCCTCCTCCAAATCGTTAATATAGATTGTAAAGAGTTGGGGACCCAGCACTGACCCCTGCGGATCACCACTAGTTACTGATTGCCAGTCTGAGAATGAACCATTTATCCCAACTCTCTGCCCTCTGTTAGATAACCAATCCTCTATCCATGCCAGAATATTACCCCCAATCCCGTGATTTTTTATCTTAAGCAATAATGTTTTGTGTGGCACCTTGTCAAATGCCTTTTGGAAGTCTAAATACTTGTCCTGTCTTCCTCACGTACCTGTCTTTCTCATTTGCCCCTGCCCTCCTCACTTTTCCTTCGCTTTCTCACTTTCCTCTTTCTGTCCCACTTGCCCGTCTTCCTTACTAACTCCTGTCTTCCTCACTTTTCCTTTTCTTCCTCACTTACCCATCTGCCTCACTTGCCCCTGTTTCCCTTCCTCTAGCCATTTCACTGAAGTCAGGATGAATACCCACTGGAGGTGAAGCTTGCCGCTGCTGCGTCTGACCCTTCCCACTGGCCACATATTGTTTTCAGAGCGTGCGGTTGTCTGGCGGGCAGGAATCCTCGGGCTCACGTTCAGAAGCCCGAGGCCTTCCCGGAATGTAGAGCGGTACATGTGGCAGTTCGGGCCCTCTCCTGTGCTGCTGTTGTGCAATGAGTCACCCATTAGCACGAGGATCGAGGTACTGGTCCCGATTTTAACAATTTTGGAGCCCCCTGGATGTGAA
>CM059434.1:66701465-66818576 GCA_030390025.1 Squalus acanthias | reverse complement strand
TGGATAACTGTAACAACAGGCAATTGCTGGATAACTGTAACAACAGGCAATTGCTGGATAACTGTAACAACAGGCAATTGCTGGATAACTGTAACAACAGGCAATTACTGGATAACTGTAACAACAGGCAATTGCTGGATAACTGTAACAGCAGGCAATTGCTGGATAACTGTAACAGCAGGCAATTGCTGGATAACTGTAACAACAGGCAATTGCTGGATAACTGTAACAACAGGCAATTGCTGGATAACTGTAACAACAGGCAATTACTGGATAACTGTAACAGCAGGCAATTGCTGGATAACTGTAACAACAGGCAATTGCTGGATAACTGTAACAACAGGCAATTACTGGATAACTGTAACAACAGGCAATTGCTGGATAACTGTAACAGCAGGCAATTGCTGGATAACTGTAACAACAGGCAATTACTGGATAACTGTAACAACAGGCAATTACTGGATAACTGTAACAACAGGCAATTGCTGGATAACTGTAACAGCAGGCAATTACTGGATAACTGTAACAACAGGCAATTGCTGGATAACTGTAACAGCAGGCAATTGCTGGATAACTGTAACAACAGGCAATTGCTGGATAACTGTAACAACAGGCAATTGCTGGATAACTGTAACAGCAGGCAATTGCTGGATAACTGTAACAGCAGGCAATTGCTGGATAACTGTAACAACAGGCAATTGCTGGATAACTGTAACAACAGGCAATTGCTGGATAACTGTAACAGCAGGCAATTACTGGATAACTGTAACAACAGGCAATTGCTGGATAACTGTAACAGCAGGCAATTGCTGGATAACTGTAACAACAGGCAATTGCTGGATAACTGTAACAACAGGCAATTGCTGGATAACTGTAACAGCAGGCAATTACTGGATAACTGTAACAACAGGCAATTGCTGGATAACTGTAACAGCAGGCAATTACTGGATAACTGTAACAACAGGCAATTACTGGATAACTGTAACAACAGGCAATTGCTGGATAACTGTAACAACAGGCAATTGCTGGATAACTGTAACAGCAGGCAATTGCTGGATAACTGTAACAACAGGCAATTGCTGGATAACTGTAACAACAGGCAATTGCTGGATAACTGTAACAAGCAGGCAATTACTGGATAACTGTAACAACAGGCAATTGCTGGATAACTGTAACAGCAGGCAATTGCTGGATAACTGTAACAGCAGGCAATTGCTGGATAACTGTAACAACAGGCAATTGCTGGATAACTGTAACAACAGGCAATTGCTGGATAACTGTAACAACAGGCAATTGCTGGATAACTGTAACAGCAGGCAATTACTGGATAACTGTAACAACAGGCAATTACTGGATAACTGTAACAGCAGGCAATTACTGGATAACTGTAACAGCAGGCAATTACTGGATAACTGTAACAGCAGGCAATTGCTGGATAACTGTAACAACAGGCAATTACTGGATAACTGTAACAACAGGCAATTACTGGATAACTGTAACAACAGGCAATTGCTGGATAACTGTAACAGCAGGCAATTACTGGATAACTGTAACAACAGGCAATTGCTGGATAACTGTAACAACAGGCAATTGCTGGATAACTGTAACAGCAGGCAATTGCTGGATAACTGTAACAGCAGGCAATTGCTGGATAACTGTAACAACAGGCAATTACTGGATAACTGTAACAACAGGCAATTGCTGGATAACTGTAACAGCAGGCAATTGCTGGATAACTGTAACAACAGGCAATTGCTGGATAACTGTAACAACAGGCAATTACTGGATAACTGTAACAACAGGCAATTGCTGGATAACTGTAACAACAGGCAATTGCTGGATAACTGTAACAACAGGCAATTGCTGGATAACTGTAACAACAGGCAATTGCTGGATAACTGTAACAACAGGCAATTGCTGGATAACTGTAACAACAGGCAATTACTGGATAACTGTAACAACAGGCAATTACTGGATAACTGTAACAACAGGCAATTGCTGGATAACTGTAACAACAGGCAATTACTGGATAACTGTAACAACAGGCAATTACTGGATAACTGTAACAACAGGCAATTACTGGATAACTGTAACAGCAGGCAATTACTGGATAACTGTAACAACAGGCAATTACTGGATAACTGTAACAGCAGGCAATTACTGGATAACTGTAACAACAGGCAATTACTGGATAACTGTAACAGCAGGCAATTACTGGATAACTGTAACACAGGCAATTACTGGATAACTGTAACAGCAGGCAATTACTGGATAACTGTAACAACAGGCAATTACTGGATAACTGTAACAGCAGGCAATTACTGGATAACTGTAACAGCAGGCAATTACTGGATAACTGTAACAGCAGGCAATTACTGGATAACTGTAACAGCAGGCAATTACTGGATAACTGTAACAGCAGGCAATTACTGGATAACTGTAACACAGGCAATTACTGGATAACTGTAACAGCAGGCAATTACTGGATAACTGTAACAGCAGGCAATTACTGGATAACTGTAACAGCAGGCAATTACTGGATAACTGTAACAGCAGGCAATTACTGGATAACTGTAACAACAGGCAATTACTGGATAACTGTAACAGCAGGCAATTACTGGATAACTGTAACAACAGGCAATTGCTGGATAACTGTAACAACAGGCAATTACTGGATAACTGTAACAGCAGGCAATTGCTGGATAACTGTAACAGCAGGCAATTGCTGGATAACTGTAACAGCAGGCAATTGCTGGATAACTGTAACAGCAGGCAATTGCTGGATAACTGTAACAGCAGGCAATTACTGGATAACTGTAACAGCAGGCAATTGCTGGATAACTGTAACAGCAGCAATTGCTGGATAACTGTAACAACAGGCAATTGCTGGATAACTGTAACAGCAGGCAATTGCTGGATAACTGTAACAGCAGGCAATTACTGGATAACTGTAACAACAGGCAATTGCTGGATAACTGTAACAGCAGGCAATTACTGGATAACTGTAACACAGGCAATTGCTGGATAACTGTAACAGCAGGCAATTACTGGATAACTGTAACACAGGCAATTACTGGATAACTGTAACAACAGGCAATTGCTGGATAACTGTAACAACAGGCAATTGCTGGATAACTGTAACAACAGGCAATTACTGGATAACTGTAACAGCAGGCAATTGCTGGATAACTGTAACAACAGGCAATTGCTGGATAACTGTAACAACAGGCAATTGCTGGATAACTGTAACAACAGGCAATTGCTGGATAACTGTAACAACAGGCAATTGCTGGATAACTGTAACAACAGGCAATTGCTGGATAACTGTAACAGCAGGCAATTACTGGATAACTGTAACAACAGGCAATTACTGGATAACTGTAACAGCAGGCAATTACTGGATAACTGTAACAGCAGGCAATTGCTGGATAACTGTAACAACAGGCAATTGCTGGATAACTGTAACAACAGGCAATTGCTGGATAACTGTAACAACAGGCAATTACTGGATAACTGTAACAACAGGCAATTGCTGGATAACTGTAACAGCAGGCAATTGCTGGATAACTGTAACAGCAGGCAATTACTGGATAACTGTAACAACAGGCAATTACTGGATAACTGTAACAACAGGCAATTACTGGATAACTGTAACAACAGGCAATTACTGGATAACTGTAACAACAGGCAATTACTGGATAACTGTAACAACAGGCAATTGCTGGATAACTGTAACAGCAGGCAATTACTGGATAACTGTAACAACAGGCAATTGCTGGATAACTGTAACAGCAGGCAATTACTGGATAACTGTAACAACAGGCAATTACTGGATAACTGTAACAGCAGGCAATTACTGGATAACTGTAACAACAGGCAATTACTGGATAACTGTAACAACAGGCAATTACTGGATAACTGTAACAGCAGGCAATTGCTGGATAACTGTAACAGCAGGCAATTGCTGGATAACTGTAACAACAGGCAATTACTGGATAACTGTAACAGCAGGCAATTGCTGGATAACTGTAACAACAGGCAATTGCTGGATAACTGTAACAACAGGCAATTGCTGGATAACTGTAACAGCAGGCAATTGCTGGATAACTGTAACAACAGGCAATTGCTGGATAACTGTAACAGCAGGCAATTGCTGGATAACTGTAACAACAGGCAATTGCTGGATAACTGTAACAGCAGGCAATTACTGGATAAATGTAACAACAGGCAATTGCTGGATAACTGTAACAACAGGCAATTACTGGATAACTGTAACAACAGGCAATTGCTGGATAACTGTAACAGCAGGCAATTACTGGATAACTGTAACAACAGGCAATTACTGGATAACTGTAACAGCAGGCAATTGCTGGATAACTGTAACAGCAGGCAATTGCTGGATAACTGTAACAACAGGCAATTGCTGGATAACTGTAACAACAGGCAATTGCTGGATAACTGTAACAACAGGCAATTGCTGGATAACTGTAACACAGGCAATTGCTGGTAACTGTAACAGCAGGCAATTGCTGGATAACTGTAACAGCAGGCAATTGCTGGATAACTGTAACAACAGGCAATTGCTGGATAACTGTAACAACAGGCAATTGCTGGATAACTGTAACAGCAGGCAATTACTGGATAACTGTAACAACAGGCAATTGCTGGATAACTGTAACAACAGGCAATTGCTGGATAACTGTAACAACAGGCAATTGCTGGATAACTGTAACAACAGGCAATTGCTGGATAACTGTAACAGCAGGCAATTACTGGATAACTGTAACAACAGGCAATTGCTGGATAACTGTAACAGCAGGCAATTGCTGGATAACTGTAACAACAGGCAATTACTGGATAACTGTAACAACAGGCAATTACTGGATAACTGTAACAACAGGCAATTGCTGGATAACTGTAACAACAGGCAATTGCTGGATAACTGTAACAGCAGGCAATTACTGGATAACTGTAACAACAGGCAATTACTGGATAACTGTAACAACAGGCAATTACTGGATAACTGTAACAACAGGCAATTACTGGATAACTGTAACAGCAGGCAATTACTGGATAACTGTAACAACAGGCAATTACTGGATAACTGTAACAACAGGCAATTGCTGGATAACTGTAACAACAGGCAATTGCTGGATAACTGTAACAGCAGGCTGGATAACTGTAACAACAGGCAATTGCTGGATAACTGTAACAACAGGCAATTGCTGGATAACTGTAACAACAGGCAATTGACTGGATAACTGTAACAACAGGCAATAGCTGGATAACTGTAACAACAGGCAATTCTGGATAACTGTAACAGGCAATTGCTGGATAACTGTAACAGCAGGCAATTGCTGGATAACTGTAACAGCAGGCAATTACTGGATAACTGTAACAACAGGCAATTGCTGGATAACTGTAACAGCAGGCAATTGCTGGATAACTGTAACAGAAGGCAATACTGATAACTGTAACAACAGGCAATTGCTGGATAACTGTAACAGCAGGCAATTGCTGGATAACTGTAACAGCAGGCAATTACTGGATAACTGTAACAGCAGGCAATCACTGGATACTGTAACAGCAGGCAATTGCTGGATAACTGTAACAGCAGGCAATCACTGGATAACTGTAACAACAGGCAATTGCTGGATAACTGTAACAGCAGGCAATTGCTGGATAATCTGTAACAACAGGCAATTACTGGATAACTGTAACAACAGGCAATTGCTGGATAACTGTAACAACAGGCAATTGCTGGATAACTGTAACAACAGGCAATTGCTGGATAACTGTAACAACAGGCAATTGCTGGATAACTGTAACAACAGGCAATTGCTGGATAACTGTAACAACAGGCAATTACTGGATAACTGTAACAACAGGCAATTACTGGATAACTGTAACAGCAGGCAATTGCTGGATAACTGTAACAGCAGGCAATTACTGGATAACTGTAACAACAGGCAATTACTGGATAACTGTAACAGCAGGCAATTGCTGGATAACTGTAACAACAGGCAATTACTGGATAACTGTAACAACAGGCAATTACTGGATAACTGTAACAGCAGGCAATTACTGGATAACTGTAACAACAGGCAATTACTGGATAACTGTAACAACAGGCAATTACTGGATAACTGTAACAACAGGCAATTGCTGGATAACTGTAACAGCAGGCAATTACTGGATAACTGTAACAACAGGCAATTACTGGATAACTGTAACAGCAGGCAATTACTGGATAACTGTAACAACAGGCAATTACTGGATAACTGTAACAGCAGGCAATTACTGGATAACTGTAACAACAGGCAATTACTGGATAACTGTAACAACAGGCAATTACTGGATAACTGTAACAACAGGCAATTGCTGGATAACTGTAACAACAGGCAATTACTGGATAACTGTAACAACAGGCAATTGCTGGATAACTGTAACAACAGGCAATTACTGGATAACTGTAACAACAGGCAATTGCTGGATAACTGTAACAGCAGGCAATTGCTGGATAACTGTAACAGCAGGCAATTGCTGGATAACTGTAACAGCAGGCAATTACTGGATAACTGTAACAGCAGGCAATTGCTGGATAACTGTAACAGCAGGCAATTACTGGATAACTGTAACAGCAGGCAATTGCTGGATAACTGTAACAACAGGCAATTGCTGGATAACTGTAACAGGCAATGCTGAACAGTACAGCAGGCAATTCTGATAACTGTAACAGCAGGCAATTGCTGGATAACTGTAACAACAGGCAATTGCTGGATAACTGTAACAACAGGCAATTACTGGATAACTGTAACAACAGGCAATTGCTGGATAACTGTAACAGCAGGCAATTGCTGGATAACTGTAACAACAGGCAATTGCTGGATAACTGTAACAACAGGCAATTGCTGGATAACTGTAACAACAGGCAATTGCTGGATAACTGTAACAACAGGCAATTGCTGGATAACTGTAACAACAGGCAATTGCTGGATAACTGTAACAACAGGCAATTGCTGGATAACTGTAACAACAGGCAATTGCTGGATAACTGTAACAACAGGCAATTGCTGGATAACTGTAACAACAGGCAATTGCTGGATAACTGTAACAACAGGCAATTGCTGGATAACTGTAACAACAGGCAATTGCTGGATAACTGTAACAACAGGCAATTGCTGGATAACTGTAACAACAGGCAATTGCTGGATAACTGTAACAGCAGGCAATTACTGGATAACTGTAACAACAGGCAATTACTGGATAACTGTAACAACAGGCAATTACTGGATAACTGTAACAGCAGGCAATTACTGATAACTGTAACAACAGCATTTCTGGATAACTGTAACAGCAGGCAATTGCTGGATAACTGTAACAGCAGGCAATTACTGGATAACTGTAACAACAGGCAATTACTGGATAACTGTAACAACAGGCAATTGCTGGATAACTGTAACACAGGGCAATTACTGGGATAACTGTAACAACAGGCAATTACTGGATAACTGTAACAGCAGGCAATTACTGGATAACTGTAACAACAGGCAATTACTGGATAACTGTAACAGCAGGCAATTGCTGGATAACTGTAACAGCAGGCAATTGCTGGATAACTGTAACAACAGGCAATTGCTGGATAACTGTAACAACAGGCAATTGCTGGATAACTGTAACAACAGGCAATTGCTGGATAACTGTAACAGCAGGCAATTGCTGGATAACTGTAACAGCAGGCAATTGCTGGATAACTGTAACAGCAGGCAATTACTGGATAACTGTAACAACAGGCAATTACTGGATAACTGTAACAGCAGGCAATTGCTGGATAACTGTAACAGCAGGCAATCACTGGATAACTGTAACAACAGGCAATTGCTGGATAACTGTAACAGCAGGCAATTGCTGGATAATTGTAACAACAGGCAATTACTGGATAACTGTAACAACAGGCAATCACTGGATAACTGTAACAACAGGCAATTGCTGGATAACTGTAACAGCAGGCAATTGCTGGATAACTGTAACAACAGGCAATTGCTGGATAACTGTAACAGCAGGCAATGGCTGGATAACTGTAACACAGGCAATTGACTGGATAACTGTAACAACAGGCAATTCTGGATAACTGTAACACAGGCAATTGCTGGATAACTGTAACAGCAGGCAATTGCTGGATAACTGTAACAACAGGCAATTGCTGGATAACTGTAACAGCAGGCAATTGCTGGATAACTGTAACAACAGGCAATTGCTGGATAACTGTAACAACAGGCAATTGCTGGATAACTGTAACAACAGGCAATTGCTGGATAACTGTAACAACAGGCAAATGCTGGATAACTGTAACAGCAGGCAATTACTGGATAACTGTACAACAGGCAATTACTGGATAACTGTAACAAGCAGGCAATTACTGGATAACTGTAACAGCAGGCAATTACTGGATAACTGTAAACATCAGGCAATTACTGGATAACTGTACAACAGGCAATTACTGGATAACTGTAACAGCAGCAATTACTGGATAACTGTAACAACAGGCAATTACTGGATAACTGTACAGCAGGCAATTACTGGATAACTGTAACAACAGGCAATTACTGGATAACTGTAACAACAGGCAATTACTGGATAACTGTAACAACAGGCAATTACTGGATAACTGTAACAACAGGCAATTACTGGATAACTGTAACAGCAGGCAATTACTGGATAACTGTAACAACAGGCAATTACTGGATAACCTGTAACAACAGGCAATTACTGGATAACTGTAACAACAGCAATTACTGGATAACTGTAACAGCAGGCAATTACTGGATAACTGTAACAACAGGCAATTACTGGATAACTGTAACAGCAGGCAATTACTGGATAACTGTAACAACAGGCAATTACTGGATAACTGTAACAGCAGGCAATTGCTGGATAACTGTAACAACAGGCAATTGCTGGATAACTGTAACAGCAGGCAATTGCTGGATAACTGTAACAGCAGGCAATTACTGGATAACTGTAACAACAGGCAATTGCTGGATAACTGTAACAACAGGCAATTACTGGATAACTGTAACAGCAGGCAATTGCTGGATAACTGTAACAACAGGCAATTGCTGGATAACTGTAACAACAGGCAATTGCTGGATAACTGTAACAACAGGCAATTGCTGGATAACTGTAACAACAGGCAATTACTGGATAACTGTAACAACAGGCAATTGCTGGATAACTGTAACAGCAGGCAATTGCTGGATAACTGTAACAACAGGCAATTGCTGGATAACTGTAACAACAGGCAATTGCTGGATAACTGTAACAGGCAAGACTGTAACAACAGGCAATTGCTGGATAACTGTAACAACAGGCAATTGCTGGATAACTGTAACAGCAGGCAATTACTGGATAACTGTAACAACAGGCAATTACTGGATAACTGTAACAGCAGGCAATTACTGGATAACTGTAACAGCAGGCAATTGCTGGATAACTGTAACAAGCAGGCAATTACTGGATAAACGTAACAACAGGCAATTGCTGGATAACTGTAACAGCAGGTCAATGACTGGATAACTGTAACAACAGGCAATTGCTGGATAACTGTAACAACAGGCAATTGCTGGATAACTGTAACAACGGGCAATTGCTGGATAACTGTAACAACAGGCAATTGCTGGATAACTGTAACAACATGCAAATTGCCTGGGATAACTGTAACAAACAGGCAATTGCTGGATAACTGTAACAACAGGCAATTGCTGGTTAACTGTAACAACTGGGCAATTGCTGGATAACTGTAACAGCTGGCAATTACTGGATAACTGTACAACAGGCAATTACTGGATAACTGTAACAACAGGCAATTGCTGGATAACTGTAACAACAGGCAATTACTGGATAACTGTAACAGCAGGCAATCACTGGGAAACTGTATAGACAGGCCAATTGCTGGATAACTGTAACAGCAGGGCAATTACTGGATAATGTAACAACAGGCAATTACTGGATAAACTGTAACAACAGGCAATTACTGGATAACTGTAACAACAGGCAATTACTGGATAACTGTAACAGCAGGCAATTGCTGGATAACTGTAACAGCAGGCAATTGCTGGATAACTGTAACAGCAGGCAATTGCTGGATAACTGTAACAACAGGCAATTGCTGGATAACTGTAACAGCAGGCAATTGCTGATAACTGTAACAACAGGCAATTGCTGGATAACTGTAACAACAGGCAATTGCTGGATAACTGTAACAACAGGCAATTGCTGGATAACTGTAACAACAGGCAATTGCTGGATAACTGTAACAACAGGCAATTGCTGGATAACTGTAACAGCAGGCAATTTCTGGATAACTGTAACAACAGGCAATTACTGGATAACTGTAACAGCAGGCAATTACTGGATAACTGTAACAACAGGCAATTACTGGATAACTGTAACAACAGGCAATTGCTGGATAACTGTAACAGCAGGCAATTGCTGGATAACTGTAACAACAGGCAATTGCTGGATAACTGTAACAACAGGCAATTACTGGATAACTGTAACAACAGGCAATTGCTGGATAACTGTAACAACAGGCAATTGCTGGATAACTGTAACAACAGGCAATTACTGGATAACTGTAACAGCAGGCAATTACTGGATAACTGTAACAGCAGGCAATTACTGGATAACTGTAACAACAGGCAATTGCTGGATAACTGTAACAACAGGCAATTGCTGATACTGTAACAACAGGCAATGCTGGATAGCTGTAACAACAGGCAATTACTGGATAACTGTAACAACAGGCAATTACTGGATAACTGTAACAACAGGCAATTGCTGGATAACTGTAACAACAGGCAATTACTGGATAACTGTAACAGCAGGCAATTACTGGATAACTGTAACAACAGGCAATTGCTGGATAACTGTAACAGCAGGCAATTACTGGATAACTGTAACAACAGGCAATTGCTGGATAACTGTAACAGCAGGCAATTACTGGATAACTGTAACAACAGGCAATTGCTGGATAACTGTAACAGCAGGCAATTACTGGATAACTGTAACAACAGGCAATTGCTGGATAACTGTAACAACAGGCAATTGCTGGATAACTGTAACAACAGGCAATTGCTGGATAACTGTAACAGCAGGCAATTACTGGATAACTGTAACAACAGGCAATTGCTGGATAACTGTAACAACAGGCAATTGCTGGATAACTGTAACAACAGGCAATTACTGGATAACTGTAACAGCAGGCAATTACTGGATAACTGTAACAACAGGCAATTGCTGGATAACTGTAACAACAGGCAATTGCTGGATAACTGTAACAACAGGCAATTACTGGATAACTGTAACAACAGGCAATTGCTGGATAACTGTAACAGCAGGCAATTACTGGATAACTGTAACAACAGGCAATTGCTGGATAACTGTAACAACAGGCAATTGCTGGATAACTGTAACAACAGGCAATTGCTGGATAACTGTAACAGCAGGCAATTACTGGATAACTGTAACAACAGGCAATTGCTGGATAACTGTAACAGCAGGCAATTACTGGATAACTGTAACAACAGGCAATTGCTGGATAACTGTAACAACAGGCAATTGCTGGATAACTGTAACAACAGGCAATTGCTGGATAACTGTAACAAGCAGGCAATTGCTGGATAACTGTAACAACAGGCAATTGCTGGATAACTGTAACAACAGGCAATTGCTGGATAACTGTAACAACAGGCAATTGCTGGATAACTGTAACAACAGGCAATTACTGGATAACTGTAACAACAGGCAATTGCTGGATAACTGTAACAACAGGCAATTGCTGGATAACTGTAACAGCAGGCAATTACTGGATAACTGTAACAACAGGCAATTACTGGATAACTGTAACAGCAGGCAATTACTGGATAACTGTAACAGCAGGCAATTACTGGATAACTGTAACAACAGGCAATTGCTGGATAACTGTAACAACAGGCAATTACTGGATAACTGTAACAGCAGGCAATTACTGGATAACTGTAACAACAGGCAATTGCTGGATAACTGTAACAGCAGGCAATTACTGGATAACTGTAACAGCAGGCAATTGCTGGATAACTGTAACAACAGGCAATTGCTGGATAACTGTAACAACAGGCAATTGCTGGATAACTGTAACAACGGGCAATTGCTGGATAACTGTAACAAGCAGGCAATACTGGATAACTGTAACAACAGGCAATTACTGGATAACTGTAACAACAGGCAATTCAGGATAACTGTAACAGCAGGCAATTACTGGATAACTGTAACAACAGGCAATTGCTGGATAACTGTAACAGCAGGCAATTACTGGATAACAGTAACAACAAGGCAATTCTGGATAACTGTAACAACAGCAATTACTGGATACTGTAACAACAGGCAATTGCTGATAACTGTAACAGCAGGCAATACTGGATAACTGTAACAACAGGCAATGCTGGATAACTGTAACAACAGGCAATTGCTGGATAATTGTAACAACAGGCAATTACTGGATAACTGTAACAACAGGCAATCACTGGATAACTGTAACAACAGGCAATTGCTGGATAACTGAAACAACAGGCAATTGCTGGATAACTGTAACAAAAGGCAATTACTGGATAACTGTAACAACAGGCAATTACTGGATAACTGTAACAGCAGGCAATTCTGGATAACTGTAACACAGGCAATTGCTGGATAACTGTAACAACAGGCAATTGCTGGATAACTGTAACAACAGGCAATTGCTGGATAACTGTAACAACAGGCAATTGCTGGATAACTGTAACAACAGGCAATTGCTGGATAACTGTAACAGCAGGCAATTGCTGGATAACTGTAACAGCAGGCAATTGCTGGATAACTGTAACAACAGGCAATTGCTGGATAACTGTAACAACAGGCAATTGCTGGATAACTGTAACAACAGGCAATTGCTGGATAACTGTAACAGCAGGCAATTGCTGGATAACTGTAACAGCAGGCAATTGCTGGATAACTGTAACAACAGGCAATTACTGGATAACTGTAACAACAGGCAATTGCTGGATAACTGTAACAGCAGGCAATTGCTGGATAACTGTAACAACAGGCAATTGCTGGATAACTGTAACAGCAGGCAATTACTGGATAACTGTAACAACAGGCAATTACTGGATAACTGTAACAGCAGGCAATTGCTGGATAACTGTAACAGCAGGCAATTACTGGATAACTGTAACAACAGGCAATTGCTGGATAACTGTAACAACAGGCAATTGCTGGATAACTGTAACAACAGGCAATTACTGGATAACTGTAACAACAGGCAATTACTGGATAACTGTAACAGCAGGCAATTACTGGATAACTGTAACAACAGGCAATTGCTGGATAACTGTAACAACAGGCAATTACTGGATAACTGTAACAACAGGCAATTACTGGATAACTGTAACAACAGGCAATTACTGGATAACTGTAACAGCAGGCAATTGCTGGATAACTGTAACAACAGGCAATTACTGGATAACTGTAACAACAGGCAATTGCTGGATAACTGTAACAACAGGCAATTACTGGATAACTGTAACAACAGGCAATTCTGGATAACTGTAACAACAGGCAATTACTGGATAACTGTAACAACAGGCAATTGCTGGATAACTGTAACAGCAGGCATTACTGGATAACTGTAACAACAGGCAATTACTGGATAACTGTAACACAGGCAATTGCTGGATAACTGTAACAACAGGCAATTGCTGGATAACTGTAACAACAGGCAATTACTGGATAACTGTAACAACAGGCAATTACTGGATAACTGTAACAACAGGCAATTACTGGATAACTGTAACAACAGGCAATTGCTGGATAACTGTAACAACAGGCAATTGCTGGATAACTGTAACAACAGGCAATTGCTGGATAACTGTAACAACAGGCAATTACTGGATAACTGTAACAACAGGCAATTGCTGGATAACTGTAACAGCAGGCAATTGCTGGATAACTGTAACAACAGGCAATTACTGGATAACTGTAACAACAGGCAATTACTGGATAACTGTAACAACAGGCAATTACTGGATAACTGTAACAACAGGCAATTACTGGATAACTGTAACAGCAGGCAATTGCTGGATAACTGTAACAACAGGCAATTGCTGGATAACTGTAACAACAGGCAATTGCTGGATAACTGTAACAACAGGCAATTGCTGGATAACTGTAACAACAGGCAATTGCTGGATAACTGTAACAACAGGCAATTGCTGGATAACTGTAACAACAGGCAATTACTGGATAACTGTAACAACAGGCAATTGCTGGATAACTGTAACAGCAGGCAATTACTGGATAACTGTAACAACAGGCAATTACTGGATAACTGTAACAACAGGCAATTGCTGGATAACTGTAACAGCAGGCAATTACTGGATAACTGTAACAACAGGCAATTGCTGGATAACTGTAACAGCAGGCAATTGCTGGATAACTGTAACAACAGGCAATTACTGGATAACTGTAACAACAGGCAATTGCTGGATAACTGTAACAGCAGGCAATTGCTGGATAACTGTAACAACAGGCAATTGCTGGATAACTGTAACAGCAGGCAATTACTGGATAACTGTAACAACAGGCAATTGCTGGATAACTGTAACAACAGGCAATTGCTGGATAACTGTAACAGCAGGCAATTACTGGATAACTGTAACAACAGGCAATTGCTGGATAACTGTAACAGCAGGCAATTACTGGATAACTGTAACAACAGGCAATTGCTGGATAACTGTAACAACAGGCAATTACTGGATAACTGTAACAGCAGGCAATTGCTGGATAACTGTAACAACAGGCAATTCTGGATAACTGTAACAACAGGCAATTACTGGATAACTGTAACAGCAGGCAATTGCTGGATAACTGTAACAACAGGCAATTGCTGGATAACTGTAACAACAGGCAATTGCTGGATAACTGTAACACAGGCAATTACTGGATAACTGTAACAACAGGCAATTGCTGGATAACTGTAACAACAGGCAATTGCTGGATAACTGTAACAACAGGCAATTGCTGGATAACTGTAACAGCAGGCAATTACTGGATAATTGTAACAACAGGCAATTGCTGGATAACTGTAACAGCAGGCAATGCTGGATAACTGTAACAACAGGCAATTGCTGGATAACTGTAACAACAGGCAATTGCTGGATAACTGTAACAACAGGCAATTGCTGGATAACTGTAACAACAGGCAATTGCTGGATAACTGTAACAGCAGGCAATTGCTGGATAACTGTAACAGCAGGCAATTGCTGGATAACTGTAACAGCAGGCAATTACTGGATAACTGTAACAATAGGCAATTCTGGATAACTGTAACAGCAGGCAATTACTGGATAACTGTAACAACAGGCAATTTGCTGGATAACTGTAACAGCAGGCAATACTGGATAACTGTAACAACAGGCAATTACTGGATAACTGTAACAGCAGGCAATTACTGGATAACTGTAACAGCAGCAATTACTGGATAACTGTAACAGCAGGCAATCACTGGATAACTGTAACAGTAGGCCATTACTGGATAACTGTAACAGCAGGCAATTACTCTATAACTGTAAAAGCAGGCAATTACTGGATAACTGTAACAACAGGCAATTACTGGATAACTGTAACAGCAGGCAATTACTGGATAAACTGTAACAACAGGCAATTACTGGATAACTGTAACAACAGCAATTACTGGATAACTGTAACAACAGGCAATTACTGGATAACTGTAACAGACAGGCAATGCTGGATAACTGTAACAGCAGGCAAATTGCTGGATAACTGTAACAACAGGCAATTGCTGGATAACTGTAACAACAGGCAATTACTGGATAACTGTAACAGACAGGCAATTACTGGATAACTGTAACAACAGGCAATTACTGGATAACTGTAACAACAGGCAATTACTGGATAACTGTAACAACAGGCAATTACTGATAACTGTAACACAGGCAATTCTGGATAACTGTACAGCAGGCAATACTGATACTGTAACAACAGGCAATTGCTGATAACTGTAACAGCAGGCAATTGCTGGATAACTGTAACACAGCAATTACCTGGATAACTGTAAAAGCAGGCAATCACTGGATAACTGTAACAACAGGCAATTGCTGGATAACTGTAACAGCAGGCAATTCTGGATAACTGTAACAACAGCCAATTGCTGGATAACTGTAACAACAGGCAATTCTGGATAACTGTAACAACAGGCAATTGCTGGATAACTGTACCAACAGGCAATTACAGGATAACTGTAACAACAGGCAATTGCTGGATAACTGTAACAACAGGCAATTACTGGATAACTGTAACAACAGGGCAATTGCTGGATAACTGTACAACAGCAATTACTGGATAACTGTAACAGCAGCAATACTGGATAACTGTAACAGCAGGCAATTACTGGATAACTGTAACAGCAGGCAATTACTGGATAACTGGAACAACAGGCAATTGCTGGATAACTGTAACAGCAGGCAATTAGCTGGATAACTGTAACAACAGGCAATTGCTGGATAACTGTAACAACAGGCAATTAGCTGGATAACTGTAACACAGGCAATTGCTGGATAACTGTAACAGCAGCAATAGCTGGATAACTGTAACAACAGGCAATTCTGGATAACTGTAACAGCAGGCAATTGCTGGATAACTGTAACAACAGGCAATTACTGGATAACTGTAACAGCAGGCAATTACTGGATAACTGTAACAACAGGCAATTGCTGATAACTGTAACAGCAGGCAAGTTACTGGATAACTGTAACAGCAGGCAATTACTGATAACTGTAACAAGCAGGCATTGACTGGATAACTGATCAACAGGCAATTACTGGATAACTGTAACGACAGGCAATTACTGGATAACTGTAAACAGCAGGCAATTACTGATAACTGTAACAACACGCAATTTACTGGATTAACTGTAACAGCAGGCAATTACTGGATAACTGTAACAGCAGGCAATTACTGGATAACTGTAACAACAGGCAATTGCTGGATAACTGTAACAACAGGCAATTACTGGATAACTGTAACAACAGGCAATTGCTGGATAACTGTAACAACAGGCAATTACTGGATAACTGTAACAACAGGCAATTACTGGATAACTGTAACAGCAGGCAATTGCTGGATAACTGTAACAGCAGGCAATTGCTGGATAACTGTAACAGCAGGCAATTGCTGGATAACTGTAACAACAGGCAATTGCTGGATAACTGTAACAACAGGCAATTACTGGATAACTGTAACAACAGGCAATTGCTGGATAACTGTAACAGCAGGCAATTACTGGATAACTGTAACAACAGGCAATTGCTGGATAACTGTAACAGCAGGCAATTACTGGATAACTGTAACAACAGGCAATTGCTGGATAACTGTAACAACAGGCAATTACTGGATAACTGTAACAACAGGCAATTACTGGATAACTGTAACAACAGGCAATTACTGGATAACTGTAACAGCAGGCAATTACTGGATAACTGTAACAGCAGGCAATTGCTGGATAACTGTAACAACAGGCAATTGCTGGATAACTGTAACAGCAGGCAATTGCTGGATAACTGTAACAACAGGCAATTGCTGGATAACTGTAACAGCAGGCAATTACTGGATAACTGTAACAACAGGCAATTGCTGGATAACTGTAACAACAGGCAATTACTGGATAACTGTAACAGCAGGCAATTGCTGGATAACTGTAACAACAGGCAATTCTGGATAACTGTAACAGCAGGCAATTACTGGATAACTGTAACAGCAGGCAATTGCTGGATAACTGTAACAGCAGGCAATTACTGGATAACTGTAACAACAGGCAATTGCTGGATAACTGTAACAGCAGGCAATTGCTGGATAACTGTAACAACAGGCAATTGCTGGATAACTGTAACAGCAGGCAATTACTGGATAACTGTAACAACAGGCAATTACTGGATAACTGTAACAGCAGGCAATTACTGGATAACTGTAACAACAGGCAATTCTGGATAACTGTAACAGCAGGCAATTGCTGGATAACTGTAACAGCAGGCAATTGCTGGATAACTGTAACAACAGGCAATTGCTGGATAACTGTAACAGCAGGCAATTACTGGATAACTGTAACAACAGGCAATTGCTGGATAACTGTAACAGCAGGCAATTACTGGATAACTGTAACAACAGGCAATTACTGGATAACTGTAACAACAGGCAATTGCTGGATAACTGTAACAGCAGGCAATTACTGGATAACTGTAACAACAGGCAATTACTGGATAACTGTAACAACAGGCAATTACTGGATAACTGTAACAACAGGCAATTACTGGATAACTGTAACAGCAGGCAATTGCTGGATAACTGTAACAAGCAGGCAATTACTGGATAACTGTAACAACAGGCAATTGCTGGATAACTGTAACAACAGGCAATTACTGGATAACTGTAACAACAGGCAATTACTGGATAACTGTAACAACAGGCAATTACTGGATAACTGTAACAACAGGCAATTGCTGGATAACTGTAACAACAGGCAATTGCTGGATAACTGTAACAGCAGGCAATTGCTGGATAACTGTAACAACAGGCAATTACTGGATAACTGTAACAACAGGCAATTGCTGGATAACTGTAACAGCAGGCAATTGCTGGATAACTGTAAAACAGGCAATTGCTGATAACTGTAACAGCAGGCAATTACTGGATAACTGTAACAACAGGCAATTGCTGGATAACTGTAACAGCAGGCAATTACTGGATAACTGTAACAACAGGCAATTACTGGATAACTGTAACAGCAGCCAATTACTGGATAACTGGATAACTGTAACAGCAGGCAATTGCTGGATAACTGTAACAGCAGGCAATTGCTGGATAACTGTAACAACAGGCAATTGCTGGATAACTGTAACAACAGGCAATTGCTGGATAACTGTAACAGCAGGCAATTACTGGATAACTGTAACAACAGGCAATTGCTGGATAACTGTAACAGCAGGCAATTACTGGATAACTGTAACAACAGGCAATTACTGGATAACTGTAACAACAGGCAATTACTGGATAACTGTAACAGCAGGCAATTGCTGGATAACTGTAACAGCAGGCAATTACTGGATAACTGTAACAACAGGCAATTGCTGGATAACTGTAACAGCAGGCAATTACTGGATAACTGTAACAACAGGCAATTGCTGGATAACTGTAACAGCAGGCAATTGCTGGATAACTGTAACAACAGGCAATTGCTGGATAACTGTAACAGCAGGCAATTACTGGATAACTGTAACAACAGGCAATTGCTGGATAACTGTAACAGCAGGCAATTGCTGGATAACTGTAACAACAGGCAATTACTGGATAACTGTAACAACAGGCAATGTAACAACAGGCAATTGCTGGATAACTGTAACAACAGGCAATTGCTGGATAACTGTAACAGCAGGCAATTACTGGATAACTGTAACAACAGGCAATTACTGGATAACTGTAACAGCAGGCAATTACTGGATAACTGTAACAGCAGGCAATTACTGGATAACTGTAACAGCAGGCAATTGCTGGATAACTGTAACAGCAGGCAATTCTGGATAACTGTAACAACAGGCAATTACTGGATAACTGTAACAGCAGGCAATTACTGGATAACTGTAACAGCAGGCAATTGCTGGATAACTGTAACAAGCAGGCAATTACTGATAACTGTAACAACAGGCAATTACTGGATAACTGTAACAGCAGGCAATTGCTGGATAACTGTAACAGCAGGCAATTACTGGATAACTGTAACAACAGGCAATTACTGGATAACTGTAACAACAGGCAATTACTGGATAACTGTAACAGCAGGCAATTACTGGATAACTGTAACAACAGGCAATTGCTGGATAACTGTAACAACAGGCAATTACTGGATAACTGTAACAACAGGCAATTACTGGATAACTGTAACAACAGGCAATTACTGGATAACTGTAACAACAGGCAATTGCTGGATAACTGTAACAACAGGCAATTGCTGGATAACTGTAACAGCAGGCAATTGCTGGATAACTGTAACAACAGGCAATTGCTGGATAACTGTAACAGCAGGCAATTGCTGGATAACTGTAACAGCAGGCAATTGCTGGATAACTGTAACAACAGGCAATTGCTGGATAACTGTAACAACAGCAATTGCTGGATAACTGTAACAACAGGCAATTGCTGGATAACTGTAACAACAGGCAATTGCTGGATAACTGTAACAGCAGGCAATTGCTGGATAACTGTAACAGCAGGCAATTGCTGGATAACTGTAACAACAGGCAATTACTGGATAACTGTAACAGCAGGCAATTGCTGGATAACTGTAACAACAGGCAATTGCTGGATAACTGTAACAGCAGGCAATTACTGGATAACTGTAAGCATAGGCCAATTTGCTGGATAACTGTAACAACAGGCAATAACTGGATAACTGTAACAACAGGCAATTACTGGATAACTGTAACAGCAGGCAATTGCTGGATAACTGTAACAGCAGGCAATCACTGGATAACTGTAACAACAGGCAATTGCTGGATAACAGTAACAGCAGGCAATTGCTGGATAATTGTAACAACAGGCAATTACTGGATAACTGTAACAACAGGCAATCACTGGAAAACTGTAACAACAGGCAATTGCTGGATAACTGTAACAGCAGGCAAATGCTGGATAACTGTAACAATAGGCAATTGCTGGATAACTGTAACAACAGGCAATTGCTGGATAACTGTAACAACAGGCAATTACTGGATAACTGTAACAACAGGCAATTGCTGGATAACTGTAACAGCGGCAATTGCTGGTTAACTGTAACAACAGGCAATTGCTGGATACTGTAACAACAGGCAATTACTGGATAACTGTAACAGCAGGCAATTGCTGGATAACTGTAACAGCAGGCAATTCTGGATAACCTGTAACAGCAGGCAATTGCTGGATTACTGTAACAGCAGGCAATTGCTGGATAACTGTAACAACAGCAATTACTGGATAACTGTAACAGCAGGCAATCAGCTGGATAACTGTACAGCAGGCAATTGCTGGATAACTGTAACACAGGAAAATGCTGGATAACTGTAACAACAGGCAATTTACTGGATAACTGTAACAACAGGCAAATTGCTGATAACTGTAACAGCAGGCAATTGCTGGATAACTGTAACAAGCAGGCAATTGCTGGATAACTGTAACAGCAGGCAATTACTGGATAACTGTAACAACAGGCAATTGCTGGATAACTGTAACAACAGGCAATTGCTGGATAACTGTAACAGCAGGCAATTGCTGGATAACTGTAACAACAGGCAATTGCTGGATAACTGTAACAACAGGCAATTACTGGATAACTGTAACAACAGGCAATTGCTGGATAACTGTAACAGCAGGCAATTACTGGATAACTGTAACAACAGGCAATTGCTGGATAACTGTAACAGCAGGCAATTACTGGATAACTGTAACAACAGGCAATTTGCTGGATAACTGTAACAGCAGGCAATTGCTGGATAACTGTAACAACAGGCAATTGCTGGATAACTGTAACAGCAGGCAATTGCTGGATAACTGTAACAACAGGCAATTGCTGGATAACTGTAACAGCAGGCAATTGCTGGATAACTGTAACAACAGGCAATTGCTGGATAACTGTAACAACAGGCAATTGCTGGATAACTGTAACAACAGGCAATTGCTGGATAACTGTAACAACAGGCAATTGCTGGATAACTGTAACAACAGGCAATTGCTGGATAACTGTAACAGCAGGCAATTACTGGATAACTGTAACAACAGGCAATTGCTGGATAACTGTAACAGCAGGCAATTACTGGATAACTGTAACAGCAGGCAATTACTGGATAACTGTAACAACAGGCAATTACTGGATAACTGTAACAACAGGCAATTACTGGATAACTGTAACAGCAGGCAATTACTGGATAACTGTAACAACAGGCAATTACTGGATAACTGTAACAACAGGCAATTCTGGATAACTGTAACAACAGGCAATTGCTGGATAACTGTAACAGCAGGCAATTGCTGGATAACTGTAACAACAGGCAATTACTGGATAACTGTAACAACAGGCAATTGCTGGATAACTGTAACAGCAGGCAATTACTGGATAACTGTAACAGCAGGCAATTAC
The DNA here is from genome assembly GCA_030390025.1 of Squalus acanthias. Classification (NCBI taxonomy): domain Eukaryota; kingdom Metazoa; phylum Chordata; class Chondrichthyes; order Squaliformes; family Squalidae; genus Squalus; species Squalus acanthias. The sequence goes on along the minus strand of CM059434.1, from coordinate 66,796,324 downwards.
TGGATAACTGTAACAACAGGCAATTGCTGGATAACTGTAACAGCAGGCAATTGCTGGATAACTGTAACAGCAGGCAATTGCTGGATAACTGTAACAGCAGGCAATTGCTGGATAACTGTAACAGCAGGCAATTACTGGATAACTGTAACAACAGGCAATTACTGGATAACTGTAACAACAGGCAATTACTGGATAACTGTAACAACAGGCAATTACTGGATAACTGTAACACAGGCAATTACTGGATAACTGTAACACAGGCAATTACTGGATAACTGTAACAGCAGGCAATTACTGGATAACTGTAACAAGCAGGCAATTACTGGATAACTGTAACAGCAGGCAATTACTGGATAACTGTAACAACAGGCAATTACTGGATAACTGTAACAACAGGCAATTACTGGATAACTGTAACAGCAGGCAATTACTGGATAACTGTAACAACAGGCAATTACTGGATAACTGTAACAGCAGGCAATTACTGGATAACTGTAACAACAGGCAATTGCTGGATAACTGTAACAACAGGCAATTACTGGATAACTGTAACAACAGGCAATTACTGGATAACTGTAACAACAGGCAATTACTGGATAACTGTAACAGCAGGCAATTACTGGATAACTGTAACAGCAGGCAATTGCTGGATAACTGTAACAGCAGGCAATTACTGGATAACTGTAACAACAGGCAATTACTGGATAACTGTAACAAGCAGGCAATTCTGGATAACTGTAACAGAAGGCAATTACTGGATAACTGTAACAACAGGCAATTGCTGGATAACTGTAACAGCAGGCAATTACTGGATAACTGTAACAATAGGCAATTGCTGGATAACTGTAACAGCAGGCAATTACTGGATAACTGTAACAACAGGCAATTGCTGGATAACTGTAACAGCAGGCAATCACTGGATAACTGTAACAACAGGCAATTGCTGGATAACAGTAACAGCAGGCAATTGCTGGATAATTGTAACAACAGGCAATTACTGGATAACTGTAACACAGGCAATCACTGGATAACTGTAACAACAGGCAATTGCTGGATAACTGTAACAGCAGGCAAATGCTGGATAACTGTAACAATAGGCAATTGCTGGATAACTGTAACAACAGGCAATTGCTGGATAACTGTAACAGCAGGCAATTACTGGATAACTGTAACAGCAGGCAATTGCTGGATAACTGTAACAGCAGGCAATTGCTGGATAACTGTAACAACAGGCAATTGCTGGATAACTGTAACAGCAGGCAATTACTGGATAACTGTAACAACAGGCAATTGCTGGATAACTGTAACAGCAGGCAATTACTGGATAACTGTAACAACAGGCAATTACTGGATAACTGTAACAACAGGCAATTAGCTGGATAACTGTAACAACAGGCAATTACTGGATAACTGTAACAGCAGGCAATTACTGGATAACTGTAACAGCAGGCAATTACTGGATAACTGTAACAACAGGCAATTACTCGATAACTGTAACAGCAGGCAATTACTGGATAACTGTAACATCAGGCAATTACTGGATAACTGTAACAACAGGCAATTACTGGATAACTGTAACAGCAGGCAATTACTGGATAACTGTAACAACAGGCAATTACTGGATAACTGTAACACAGGCAATTACTGGATAACTGTAACAACAGGCAATTACTGGATAACTGTAACAACAGGCAATTACTGGATAACTGTAACAACAGGCAATTACTGGATAACTGTAACAGCAGGCAATTACTGGATAACTGTAACAACAGGCAATTACTGGATAACTGTAACAGCAGGCAATAACTGGATAACTGTAACAACAGGCAATTACTGGATAACTGTAACAGCAGGCAATTACTGGATAACTGTAACAACAGGCAATTACTGGATAACTGTAACAGCAGGCAATTACTGGATAACTGTAACACAGGCAATTACTGGATAACTGTAACAACAGGCAATTACTGGATAACTGTAACAGCAGGCAATTGCTGGATAACTGTAACAACAGGCAATTGCTGGATAACTGTAACAACAGGCAATTGCTGGATAACTGTAACAACAGGCAATTGCTGGATAACTGTAACAACAGGCAATTACTGGATAACTGTAACAGCAGGCAATTACTGGTTAACTGTAACAGCAGGCAATTACTGGATAACTGTAACAGCAGGCAATTACTGGATAACTGTAACAACAGGCAATTGCTGGATAACTGTAACAGCAGGCAATTGCTGGATAACTGTAACAACAGGCAATTACTGGATAACTGTAACAGCAGGCAATTGCTGGATAACTGTAACAACAGGCAATTCTGGATAACTGTAACAGCAGGCAATTACTGGATACTGTAACAACAGGCAATTGCTGGATAACTGTAACACACAGGCAATTGCTGGATAACTGTAACAGCAGGCAATTACTGGATAACTGTAACACAGGCAATTGCTGGATAACTGTAACAGCAGGCAATTGCTGGATAACTGTAACAACAGGCAATACTGGATAACTGTAACAGCAGGCAATTGCTGATAACTGTAACAACAGGCAATTGCTGGATAACTGTAACAACAGGCAATTGCTGGATAACTGTAACAACAGGCAATTGCTGGATAACTGTAACAACAGGCAATTGCTGGATAACTGTAACAACAGCAATTACTGGATAACTGTAACAGCAGGCAATTGCTGGATAACTGTAACAGCAGGCAATTACTGGATAACTGTAACAACAGGCAATTACTGGATAACTGTAACAGCAGGCAATTGCTGGATAACTGTAACAACAGGCAATTTCTGGATAACTGTAACAACACGGCAATTGCTGGATAACTGTAACAACAGGCAATTGCTGGATAACTGTAACAACAGGCAATTACTGGATAACTGTAACAACAGGCAATTACTGGATAACTGTAACAGCAGGCAATTGCTGGATAACTGTAACACAGCAATTCGGATAACTGTAACACAGCCATTACTGGATAACTGTAACAACAGGCAATTGCTGGATAACTGTAACAGCAGGCAATTTCTGGATAACTGTAACAACAGGCAATTACTGGATAACTGTAACAACAGGCAATTACTGGATAACTGTAACAACAGGCAATTGCTGGATAACTGTAACAGCAGGCAATTGCTGGATAACTGTAACAACAGGCAATTGCTGGATAACTGTAACAGCAGGCAATTACTGGATAACTGTAACAACAGGCAATTACTGGATAACTGTAACAGCAGGCAATTACTGGATAACTGTAACAACAGGCAATTGCTGGATAACTGTAACACAGGCAATTACTGGCATAACTGTAACAGACAGGCAATTACTGGATAACTGTAACAGCAGGCAATTACTGGATAACTGTAACAACAGGCAATTACTGGATAACTGTAACAACAGGCAATTACTGGATAACTGTAACAACAGGCAATTACTGGATAACTGTAACAACAGGCAATTGCTGGATAACTGTAACAGCAGGCAATTGCTGGATAACTGTAACAGCAGGCAATTGCTGGATAACTGTAACAGCAGGCAATTACTGGATAACTGTAACAGCAGGCAATTCTGGATAACTGTAACAACAGGCAATTGCTGGATAACTGTAACAACAGGCAATTGCTGGATAACTGTAACAACAGGCAATTGCTGGATAACTGTAACAACAGGCAATTCTGGATAACTGTAACAACAGGCAATTGCTGGATAACTGTAACAACAGGCAATTGCTGGATAACTGTAACAACAGGCAATTACTGGATAACTGTAACAACAGGCAATTAGCTGGATAACTGTAACAGCAGGCAATTACTGGATAACTGTAACAGCAGGCAATTAGCTGGATAACTGTACAACAGGCAATTGCTGGATAACTGTAACAACAGGCAATTAGCTGGATAACTGTAACAGCAGGCAATTACTGGATAATTGTAACGAACAGTCAATTGCTGGATAACTGTAACAACAGGCAATTACTGGATAACCTGTAACAACAGGCAATTGCTGGATAACTGTAACAGCAGGCAATTACTGGATAACTGTAACAACAGGCAATTGCATGGATAACTGTAACAGCAGGCAATTGCTGGATAACTGTAACACAGGCAATAACTGGATAACTGTAGAACAGGCAATTGCTGGATAACTGTAACAACAGGCAATTACTGGATAACTGTAACAACAGGCAATTGCTGGATAACTGTAACAACAGGCAATTGCTGGATAACTGTAACAACAGGCAATTGATGGATAACTGTAACAACAGGCAATTCTGGATAACTGTAAAACAGGCAATCTACTGGATAACTGTAACAACAGGCAATTCTGGATAACTGCTAACAACAGGCAATTGCTGGATAACTGTAACAACAGGCCACATTGCTGGATAACTGTAACAACAGGCAATTACTGGATAACTGTAACAGCACGCAATTAGCTGGATAACTGTAACAACAGGCAATTGCCTGGATAACTGTAACAACAGGCAATTGCTGGATAACTGTAACAGCAGGCAATTCTGGATAACTGTAACAACAGGCAATTGCTGGATAACTGTAACAGCAGGCAATTACTGGATAACTGTAACAACAGGCAATTGCTGGATAACTGTAACAACAGGCAATTACTGGATAACTGTAACAACAGGCAATTGCTGGATAACTGTAACAGCAGGCAATTGCTGGATAACTGTAACAACAGGCAATTGCTGGATAACTGTAACAACAGGCAATTGCTGGATAACTGTAACAACAGGCAATTGCTGGATAACTGTAACTGTAAACCAGGCAATTTCTGGATAACTGTAACAACAGGCAATTGCTGGATAACTGTAACAACAGGCAATTGCTGGATAACTGTAACAGCAGGCAATTGCTGGATAACTGTAACAACAGGCAATTGCTGGATAACTGTAACAGCAGGCAATTACTGGATAACTGTAACAACAGGCAATAGCTGGATAACTGTAACAGCAGGCAATTGCTGGATAACTGTAACAACAGGCAATTGCTGGATAACTGTACAACAGGCAATTGCTGGATAACTGTAACAGCAGGCAATTGCTGGATAACTGTAACAACAGGCAATTGCTGGATAACTGTAACAGCAGGCAATTGCTGGATAACTGTAACAGCAGGCAATTGCTGGATAACTGTAACACAGGCAATTGCTGGATAACTGTAACAACAGGCATTGCCTGGATAACTGTAACAGCAGGCAATTACTGGATATTGTAACAGCAGGCAATTGCTGGATAACTGTAACAACAGGCAATTACTGGATACTGTAACAGCAGGCCAATTTCTGATAACTGTAACAGCAGGCAATTACTGGATAACTGTAACAACAGGCAATTACTGGATAACTGTAACAGCAGGCAATTACTGGATAACTGTAACAACAGGCAATTACTGGATAACTGTAACAGGCAGCAATTACTGGATAACTGTAACAACAGGCAATTACTGGATAACTGTAACAGCAGGCAATTACTGGATAACTGTAACAGCAGGCAATTGCTGGATAACTGTAACAGCAGGCAATTACTGGATAACTGTAACAGCAGGCAATTACTGGATAACTGTAACAGCAGGCAATTACTGGATAACTGTAACAACAGGCAATTACTGGATACTGTAACAGCAGGCAATTACTGATAACTGTAACAACAGGCAATTACTGGATAACTGTAACAGCAGGCAATTGCTGGATAACTGTAACAGCAGGCAATTCTGGATAACTGTAACAACAGGCAATACTGGATAACTGTAACAGCAGGGCAATTACTGGATAACTGTAACAGCAGGCAATTACTGGATAACTGTACAACAGGCAATTGCACGGATAACTGTAACAGCAGGCAATTACTGGATAACTGTAACAACAGGCAATAGCTGGATAACTGTAACAGCAGGCAATTACTGGATAACTGTAACAACAGGCAATTTGCTGGATAACTGTAACAGCAGGGCAATTACTGGATAACTGTAACAGCAGGCAATTACTGGATAACTGTAACAGCAGCAATTACTGGATAACTGTAACAAGCAGGCAATTCTGGATAACTGTAACAGCAGGCAATTACTGGATAACTGTAACAACAGGCAATTACTGGATACTGTAACAACAGGCAATTACTGGATAACTGTACAACAGGCAATTACTGGATAACTGTAACAACAGGCAATTGCTGGATAACTGTAACAGCAGGCAATTACTGGATAACTGTAACAAGCAGGCAATTGCTGGATAACGTAACAGCAGGCAATTACTGGATAACTGTCACAGCAGGCAATTACTGGATACTGTAACAGCAGGCAATTACTGGATAACTGTAACAGCAGGCAATTACTGGATAACTGTAACAGCAGGCAATTACTGGATTAACTGTAACAAAGGCAATTACTGGATAACTGTAACAACAGGCAATTGCTGGATAACTGTAACAGCAGGCAATTGCTGGATAACTGTAACACCGGCATTAGCTGGATAACTGTAACAACAGGCAATTACTGGATAACTGTAACAGCAGGCAATTACTGGATAACTGTAACACAGGCAATTACTGGATAACTGTAACAAGCAGGCAATTACTGATAACTGTAACAACAGGCTATTACTGGATAACTGTAACACAGGCAATTTCTGGATAACTGTAACAACAGGCAATTGCTGGATAACTGTAACAGTCAGGCAATTACTGGATAACTGTAACAGCAGGCAATTGCTGGATAACTGTAACACAGCAATTACTGGATAACTGTAACAGCAGGCAATTACTGGATAACTGTAACAGCAGCAATTACTGGATAACTGTAACAGCAGGCAATTACTGGATAACTGTAACAGCAGCAATTACTGGATAACTGTAACAGCAGGCAATTAGCTGGATAACTGTAACAACAGGCAATTGCTGGATAACTGTAACAGCAGGCAATTACTGGATAACTGTAACAGCAGGCAATTACTGGATAACTGTAACAACAGGCAATTACTGGATAACTGTAACAACAGGCAATTGCTGGATAACTGTAACAACAGGCAATTACTGGATAACTGTAACAACAGGCAATTGCTGGATAACTGTAACAGCAGGCAATTACTGGATAACTGTAACAACAGGCAATTGCTGGATAACTGTAACAGCAGGCAATTACTGGATAACTGTAACAACAGGCAATTACTGGATAACTGTAACAGCAGGCAATTGCTGGATAAACTGTAACAGCAGGCAATTGCTGGATAACTGTAACAACAGGCAATTGCTGGATAACTGTAACAACAGGCAATTACTGGATAACTGTAACAGCAGGCAATTGCTGGATAACTGTAACAGCAGGCAATTACTGGATAACTGTAACAGCAGGCAATTGCTGGATAACTGTAACAACAGGCAATTGCTGGATAACTGTAACAACAGGCAATTACTGGATAACTGTAACAGCAGGCAATTACTGGATAACTGTAACAACAGGCAATTACTGGATAACTGTAACAACAGGCAATTGCTGGATAACTGTAACAACAGGCAATTACTGGATAACTGTAACAACAGGCAATTACTGGATAACTGTAACAGCAGGCAATTACTGGATAACTGTAACAGCAGGCAATTGCTGGATAACTGTAACAGCAGGCAATTGCTGGATAACTGTAACAACAGGCAATTGCTGGATAACTGTAACAACAGGCAATTGCTGGATAACTGTAACAGCAGGCAATTGCTGGATAACTGTAACAACAGGCAATTGCTGGATAACTGTAACAACAGGCAATTGCTGGATAACTGTAACAACAGGCAATTGCTGGATAACTGTAACAACAGGCAATTGCTGGATAACTGTAACAGCAGGCAATTGCTGGATAACTGTAACAACAGGCAATTGCTGGATAACTGTAACAACAGGCAATTGCTGGATAACTGTAACAACAGGCAATTGCTGGATAACTGTAACAGCAGGCAATTGCTGGATAACTGTAACAGCAGGCAATTACTGGATAACTGTAACAACAGGCAATTACTGGATAACTGTAACAGCAGGCAATTACTGGATAACTGTAACAGCAGGCAATTGCTGGATAACTGTAACAACAGGCAATTGCTGGATAACTGTAACAACAGGCAATTGCAGGATAACTGTAACAGCAGGCAATTACTGATAACTGTAACAACAGGCCATTACTGGATAACTGTAACAACAGGCAATTACTGGATAAACTGTAACAACAGGCAATTGCTGGATAACTGTAACAAGCAGGCAATTACTGGATAACAGTAACAGCAGGCAATTACTGGATAACTGTAACAACAGGCAATTACTGGATAACTGTAACAGCAGGCAATTACTGGATAACTGTAACAACAGGCAATTACTGGATAACTGTAACAGCAGGCAATACTGGATAACTGTAACAACAGGCAATTACTGGATAACTGTAACAACAGGCATTACTGGATAACTGTAACAACAGGCAATTACTGGATAACTGTAACAGCAGGCAATTACTGGATAACTGTAACAGCAGGCAATTACTGATAACTGTAACAGCAGGCCAATTACTGGATAACTGTAACAACAGGCAATTACTGCGATAACTGTAACAGCAGGCAATTACTGGATAACTGTAACCAACAGGCAATTACTGGATAACTGTAACAGCAGGCAATAGCAGGATAACTGTAACAACAGGCAATCATGGATAACTGTAACAGCAGGCAATTACCTGGATAACTGTAAACAACAGGCAATTGCTGGATAACTGTAACAACAGGCAATTACTGGATAACTGTAACAAAGGCAATTGCTGGATAACTGTAACAGCAGGACAATTGCTGGATAACTGTAACAACAGGCAATTGCTGGATAACTGTAACAACAGGCAATCCTGGATAACTGTAACAACAGGCAATTGCTGGATAACTGTAACAGCAGGCAATTGCTGGATAACTGTAACAGCAGGCAATTGCTGGATAACTGTAACAGCAGGCAATTGCTGGATAACTGTAACAACAGGCAATTGCTGGATCACTGTAACAAAAGCAATTGCTGCGATAACTGTACACAGGCAATTGACCTGGATAACTGTAACAGCAGGCAAATGCTCGATAACTGTAACAAGCAGGCAATTGCTGGATAACTGTAACAGAAGGCAATTGCTGGATAACTGTAACAACAGGCAATTGCTGGATAACAGTAACAGCAGGCAATTGCTGGATAACTGTAACAACAGGCAATTGCTGGATAACTGTAAACAACTGGCAATAAACTAGAAAACTGTAACAACAGGCAATTGCTGGTAAACTGTCAACAGCAGGCAATTACTGGATAACTGTAACAACAGGCAATTACTGGATAACTGTAACAGCAGCAATAACTGGATTAACTGTAACAACAGGCAATTACTGGATAACTGTAACAGCAGGCAATTTCTGGATAACTATATCAACAGGCAATGCTGGATAACTGTAACAGCAGGCAATTGCTGGATAACTGTAACAACAGGCAATTACTGGATAACTGTAACAGCAGGCAATTACTGGATAACTGTAACAGCAGGCAATTACTGGATAACTGTAACAGCAGGCAATTACTGGATAACTGTAACAACAGGCAATTGCTGGATAACTGTAACAACAGGCAATTACTGGATAACTGTAACAGCAAGCAATTGCTGGATAACTGTAACAACAGGCAATTACTGGATAACTGTAACAAGCAATTACTGGATAACTTAACAGCAGGAATTCTTGATAACTTGTAACAGCAGGCAATTACTGGATAACTGTAAACAGGCAATTACTGGATAACTGTAACAACAGGCAATTGCTGGATAACTGTAACAACAGGCAATTACTGGATAACTGTAACAGCAGGCAATCACTGGATAACTGTAACAGCAGGCAATTACTGGATAACTGTAACAGCAGGCAATTACTGGATAACTGTAACAACAGGCAATTACTGGATAACTGTAACAACAGGCAATTGCTGGATAACTGTAACAACAGGCAATTACTGGATAACTGTAACAGCAGGCAATTACTGGATAACTGTAACAGCAGGCAATTGCTGGATAACTGTAACAGCAGGCAATTGCTGGATAACTGTAACAACAGGCAATTGCTGGATAACTGTAACAACAGGCAATACTGGATAACTGTAACAACAGGCAATTGCTGGATAACTGTAACAGAAGGCAATTACTGGATAACTGTAACAACAGGCAATTGCTGGATAACTGTAACAGCAGGCAATTACTGGATAACTGTAACAGCAGGCAATTACTGGATAACTGTAACAACAGGCAATTACTGGATAACTGTAACAACAGGCAATGCTGGATAACTGTAACAGGCAATTGCTGGATAACTGTAACAACAGGCAATTGCTGGATAACTGTAACAACAGGCAATTGCTGGATACTGTAACACAGGCAATTGCTGGATAACAACAGGCAATTGCTGGATAACTGTAACAACAGGCAATTGCTGATAACTGTAACAACACGCAATTGCTGGAAAACTGTAACAGCAGGCAATTGCTGGATAACTGTAACAAGCAGGCAATTGCTGGATAACTGTAACAGCAGGCAATTGCTGGATAACTGTAACAGCAGGCAATTGCTGGATAACTGTAACAGCAGGCAATTGCTGGATAACTGTAACAGCAGGCAATTACTGGATAACTGTAAAACAGGCAATTACTGGATAACTGTAACAGCAGGCAATTACTGGATAACTGTAACAGCAGGCAATTACTGGATAACTGCTAACAGCAGGCAATGACTGGATAACTGTAACAAGCAGGCAATTGCTGGATAACTGTAACACAGGCAATTGCTGGATAACTGTAACAGCAGGCAATTGCTGGATAACTGTAACAGCAGGCAATTACTGGATAACTTGTAAAACAGGCAATTGCTGGATAACTGTAACAGCAGGCATTACTGGATAACTGTAACAACAGGCAATTACTGGATAACTGTAACAGCAGGCAATTACTGGATAACTTGTAACAACAGGCAATTGCTGGATAAACTGTAACAGCAGGCAATACTGGATAACTGTAACAACAGGCAATTACTGGATAACTGTAACACAGGCAATTACTGGATAACTGTAACAACAGGCAATTACTGGATAACTGTAACAGCAGGCAATTACAGGATAACTGTAACAGCAGGCAATTACTGGATAACTGTAACAACAGGCAATTGCTGGATAACTGCAGCATCAGGCAATCACTGGATAACTGTAACAACAGGCAATTACTGGATAACTGTAACAGCAGGCAATTGCTGGATAACTGTAACAGAGGCAATTGCTGGATAACTGTAACACAGGCAATTGCTGGATAACTGTAACAAACAGGCAATTACTGGATAACTGTAACAGCAGGCAAATTCTGGATAACTGTAACAGCAGGCAATTCTGGATAACTGTAACAACAGGCAATTACTGGATAACTGTAACACAGGCAATTACTGGATAACTGTAACAGCAGGCAATTGCTGGATAACTGTAACAGCAGGCAATTACTGGATAACTGTAACAGCAGGCAATCTGCTGGATTAACTGTAACACAGGCAATTACTGGATAACTGTAACAACAGGCAATTACTGGATAACTGTAACAGCAGGCAATTACTGGATAACTGTAACAACAGGCAATTACTGGATAACTGTAACAACAGGCAATTGCTGGATAACTGTAACAACAGGCAATTGCTGGATAACTGTAACAACAGGCAATTGCTGGATAACTGTAACAACAGGCAATTACTGGATAACTGTAACAACAGGCAATTGCTGGATAACTGTAACAACAGGCAATTACTGGATAACTGTAACAGCAGGCAATTACTGGATAACTGTAACAACAGGCAATTACTGGATAACTGTAACAACAGGCAATTGCTGGATAACTGTAACAACAGGCAATTACTGGATAACTGTAACAACAGGCAATTACTGGATAACTGTAACAGCAGGCAATTACTGGATAACTGTAACAACAGGCAATTACTGGATAACTGTAACAACAGGCAATTGCTGGATAACTGTAACAACAGGCAATTACTGGATAACTGTAACAGCAGGCAATTACTGGATAACTGTAACAGCAGGCAATTGCTGGATAACTGTAACAGCAGGCAATTGCTGGATAACTGTAACAACAGGCAATTACTGGATAACTGTAACAGCAGGCAATCAGTGGATAACTGTAACAGCAGGCAATTACTGGATAACTGCAACAGCAGGAAATCACTGGATAACTGTAACAGCGGGCAATCACTGGATAACTGTAACAACAGGCAATTACTGGATAACTGTAACAACAGGCAATTGTTGGATAACTGTAACAGCAGGCAATTACTGGATAACTGTAACAACAGGCAATTGCTGGATAACTGTAACAACAGGCAATCGCTGGATAACTGTAACAACAGGCAATTACTGGATAACTGTAACAACAGGCAATTGCTGGATAACTGTAACAATGGGCAATTACTGGATAACTGTAACAGCAGGCAATCACTGGATAACTGTAACAACAGGCAATTACTGGATAACTGTAACAACAGGCAATTGCTGGATAACTGTAACAACAGGCAATTACTGGATAACTGTAACAACAGGCAATTGCTGGATAACTGTAACAGCAGGCAATGACTGGATAACTGTAACAACAGGCAATTACTGGATAACTGTAACAGCAGGCAATTGCTGGATAACTGTAACAGCAGGCAATTACTGGATAACTGTAACAACAGGCAATTACTGGATAACTGTAACAACAGGCAATTGCTGGATAACTGTAACAGACAGGCAATTGCTGGATAACTGTAACAACAGGCAATTACTGGATAACTGTAACAACAGGCAATTGCTGGATAACTGTAACAACAGGCAATTGCTGGATAACTGTAACAACAGGCAATTACTGGATAACTGTAACAGCAGGCAATTGCTGGATAACTGTAACAACAGGCAATTGCTGGATAACTGTAACAACAGGCAATTGCTGGATAACTGTAACAACAGGCAATTGCTGGATAACTGTAACAACAGCAATTGCTGGATAACTGTAACAACAGCAATTGCTGGATAACTGTAACACAGGCAATTGCTGGATAACTGTAACAACAGGCAATTGCTGGATAACTGTAACAACAGGCAATTGCTGGATAACTGTAACAACAGCCAATTGCTGGATAACTGTAACAACAGGCAATTGCTGGATAACTGTAACAACAGGCAATTGCTGGATAACTGTAACAACAGGCAATTGCTGGATAACTGTAACAACAGGCAATTACCAAATTACTGTACACAACAGGCAACCACTGGATAACTGTAACAGGCAATTACTGGATAACTGTACACAGCAAGCAATCACTGGATAACTGTAACAGTAGGCAATTACTGGATAACTGTACACATAAGAACATAAGAAATAGAAGCAGGAGTAGGTCATATGGCCCCTCGAGCCTGCTCCGCCATTCAATAAGATCACAGCTGATCATCGACCTCCACTACACTTTTTCAACCGATCTCCATATCCCTTGATTCCCCTAGAGTCCAAAAATCTATCTACCTCAGCCTTGAATATACTCAAGCACTCAGCATCCACAGCCCTCTGGGGCAGAGAATTCCAAAGATTCACAACCCTCTGAGTGAAGAAATTTCTCCTCATCTCAGTCTTAAATGGCCTACCCCTTACACTGAGACTTTGCCCCCTAGTTCTAGACTCTCCAGCCAGGGGAAACAACCTCTCAGCATCCACCCTGTCAATCCCCTTCAGAATCTTGTATGTTTCAATGAGATCACCTCTCACTCTTCTAAACTCCAGAGTGTATAGGCCCAATCTACTCAATCTCTCATCATAGGACAGCCCTCTCATCCCAGGAATCAATCTAGTGAACCTTTGTTCCACCGCCTCCAAGGCAAGTATATCCTTCCTTAGATAAGGAGACCAAAACTGTGCACATTACTCCAGGTCTGATCTCACCAAGGCCCTGTACAATTGTAGCAAGACTTCCTTACTCTTATACTCCAATCCCCTTGCAATAAAGGCCAACATGCCATTTGCCTTCCTTATTGCTTGCTGTACCTGCATGCTAGCTTTCTCTGTTTCTGTGACACCCAAATCTCTCTGAACACCAACATTTAAAAGTTTCTCACCATTTAACAAATATTCTGTTTTTCTATTCTTCCTACCAAAGTGAATAACCTCACATTTCCCCACATTATACTCCATCTGCCACCCTACTGCCCATTCTCTTAGTCATCTATATCCCTTTGCAGACTCTTTGTGTTCTCCTCACAGCTTACTATCCTTCCTAGCTTTGTATCGTCAGCAAACTTGGATACATTACACTCGGTCCCTTCATCTAGGTCATTAATATAGATTGTAAATAACTGAGGCCCCAACACTGATCCTTGCGGCACCCCACTAGTTACAGCCTGCCAACCTGAAAAAGACCCGTTTATCCCTACTCTCGGTTTTCTGTCCGTTAACCAATCCTCTATCCATGCTACTATATTACCCCCAACCCCATGAGCCCTTATCTTGTGTAATAACCTTTTCTGCGGCACCTTATCGAATGCCTTTTGGAAATTCAAATATACTACATCCACTGGTTCCTCTTTACCTACCCTGCTAGTTACATCCTCAAAATACTCTAATAAATTTGTCAAACATGATTTCCCTTTCATAAAACCATTTTGGCTCTACCTAATCATGTTATGATTTTTTAAGTGCCCTGATACCACTTCCTTAACAATGGATTCCAGCATTTTCCCGACGACTGATGTCAGGCTAATTGGCCTGTAGTTCTCTGTTTTTTCTCTCCCTCCTTTCTTGAATAGCGCTGTTACATTTGCTACCTTCCAATCCACTGGGACCGTTCTAGAATCTAGGGAATTTTGGAAGATCAAAACCAATGCATCCACTATCTCTGCAGCCACCACTTTTAGAACCCTAGGATGTCGGCCATCAGCTTTTAGTCCCATTAGTTTCTCCAGTACTTTTTCTCTACTTATATTAATTACGTTAAGTTCCTCACCCTCATTAGACCCTTGGTTCCCCACCATTTTTGGTATGCTTTTTGGGTCTTCTGCTGTGAAGACAGATACAAAATATTTGTTTAACGTTTCTGCCATTTCCTTATTCCCCGTAATAATTTCTCCTGTCTCAGCCTCTAAGGGACCAATGCTTACTTTTGCTACTCTCTTCCTTCTTACATACTTGGAGAAGCTCTTACAATCTGTTTTTATATTTTGTGCTAGTTTTCTCTCATTCTATTTTTTTCCCTCTTTATCAATTTTTTGGTCATCTTTTGCTGGTTTCTGAAACTCTCCCAATCCTCAGGCTTCACAACATTATAAGCTTCTTCTTTCAATCTAATGCTATCCTTAACTTCTTTAGTTAGCCACGGTTAGATCACTGTTCCCGTGGAGTTTTTGTTTCTCAATCAAATGTATTTTTGTCGAGAATTATGGTATATTTCTTTAAATGCCAGCCACTGCTTTTCTACCGCCATACCTTTTAATCTATTTTTCCAATCTACCTTAGCCAACTCGCCCCTCAGACCTATTGGCTTTATTTAAGTTTAAGACTCTAGTTTCGGACTTAGGCAAGTCACTCTCAAACTTAATGTGAAATTCTGTCATATTATGATCACTCTGCCTCAGAGGATCCTTTACTATGAAATTGCTAATGAACCCTGTCTCATTACACAATACAAGATCTAAAATAGCTTGTTCCCTGGTTGGTTCCATGATATATTGTTCTAGGAAACTGTCCCAAATGCATTCTATGAACTCGTCCTCTAGGCTACCTTTGCTAATTTGATTTGTCCAGTCTATATTAAGATTAAAGTCCCCCACGATTATTGCATTACCTTTGTTACAAGCTCCGACTATTTCTTGATTAATATTCTATCCAATGGTATAGTTACTGTTAGTGGATCTATATACTACTCCCACCAATGTTTTCTGCCCCTTGTTATTCCTTATCTCCACCCATACTGATTCTACTTCCTGATCTTCCAAGCCGAGATCCTGTCTCTCTACTGTCCTTATGTCATCCTTTATTATCAGGGCTAACCCCCCACCCCCCCCCGCACCCGACTTTTCCATTCTGCCTGTCTTTTCGAAATGTCAAGTACCCTGGAACATTTAGTTCCCAACCTTGGTCACCTTGCAACCACGTCTCTATAATGGCTATTAGATCAAACTCATTTATCTCTATTTGTGTAACTAGTTCGTCTATCTTGTTACGAACACAGCAGATGATTTCTGGATAACTGTACATATCGGAAAATTACTGTATAACTACACAACAGGCAATTATTGGAGAACTGTACAGAACAGGCAATTACTTGATAACTGTACACAACAGGCAATTACTGGATGAGTGTAACAACAGGCAATTACTCT
This sequence comes from Squalus acanthias, assembly GCA_030390025.1. NCBI lineage: Eukaryota > Metazoa > Chordata > Chondrichthyes > Squaliformes > Squalidae > Squalus > Squalus acanthias. Next base: position 66,779,873 of record CM059434.1, on the reverse strand, counting down.
ATATTGTATACAACAGTCAATTCTGGATAACTGCACAGAACAGGCAATTAGTGCATAAATGTAACAACCAGCAGTTACTGGATCACTGTACACAACTGGTAATTACTGGATAAATGTTCATAAAAAAATTACCTAGTGACTGAAGTGAGAAAAAAAAACTGGATAACTGAAAAGAACAACAATATCTGGATAACTGTGTATGAGAGGAACTTGCACAGTAACTGTAGAGAATAGGACACCCCAATGCAATCTTCATGGGCCGAAAATTGATCCCGGGACGCGAGAGTACGCACTGCATACTCTCGCGTATTCCCACTCCAATTGCCGGTTTTCTGCATGCCCTGCGCATGCGCTGAAAACCGGCAATTGCTCTTCCGAAAAGGGGGCGGGGCCTGGGTGCATCGCGTGCGCGCTACAGGCTGCGCGCACGCTGTGCACTTCATGCTTTGGACGCGCAGGTAAGTAGGGAAGATTTTGGAAATGTAAAAAGGAGGAGTAAGACCCGCTTTTAAGAAGGTAAGTAGTGAATTAAGTATTTTTTTGAATTTTTTTTTACAGGTATATCTTTTTTATAGACTTTAAAGACAGGTAAGTTTATTTTTATAACTTTTTAAAAGATTTTAAATTTTTTCAAAAATTTAATTTTTTATTTAAAATGGTTAATTTAATTAACTATACTTATTTTATTAATGTGATGGTTTTTTTTTTAATTTAATTGAGGTTTAGCTGTTATTTTGGGGGGGTGTAACATGTTTCACTTGCTACAGCAGTTTAATCGAATTGTATAACCAAGCAATGGCCCAGAAATTTGGGACAGAGGCTTCCCGCGGGTGCAAGCCCCCTACCTGCACTTACCTAGCGCGCCTGTTGTTGTGCTGTGGGCCCGTGTGGGATTCCAATCCTGGGCCTCCTCCAGCTGCCGGTGTGCAGTGCTCGCGTATCCCAGCGGCGAAGCTGGTTCGCAGCATTCCCTGGGATCACGTGGGCCATGGGCAGCCAATCTCAGGGAGCCAATCTCAGCAAGACCTGTCAAATCTATGAGTAGAGATCGGCCCCAAAACCTAACTAAAACTTCAAATAAATTTAAAAAACAACATCACATTTTTAAAATAACTATAAATTACATAAATTAACTATTTTAAACAAAAATTTAAATTTTTGAAAAAATTAATTAAAGTTTTTAACGGGGCTAAAAATAAACTTACCTTTCTTTAAAGTATTTAAAAATGATAAACCTGTGGAAAAAAAATTTCAATTTTACTTAATTCACCACTTACCTTGTTAAAAGCAGGCCTTGCGCCTGCTTTTTCCACGCGCAGCTGCGAGGGACTTACCCACATGGAGAAACCTGTAAAAAAAGCCGAAGTTCCATGTCTACGCGCTGCCTCTCCAACGCACACGTTTGACCTGTGAACCCCTTCCTTCAAGGGAACGGAAGTTCCAGTTTCCAGCGCATGCGCGAAACCGGCACTTTCGTTGGCCTTACGGGTGAGTACACAGCGCGTACTCACCCGTGGAGACCCGAATTTCTGGGCCAGTGTTTTGGAACTGAATCGTCCTGTAGCTCATATGTGTCAGTGCTTTGCCTGTACTGTCTCAACAGTGCCACCCTCAGGTGGGGGATATGAACTGCAGCTCTTTCTACAGGAATGGGGGCTATTCTAACCTAACACGACCGTCAGGAAACTAATGCGATCGGGTGCAAGGCTAGCTTTACACCACGCCTGATTTTACACCCTGCCCGATTTTACTCACTATTGAAGTCAATGGCGAGTAATACTGGGTGGGGTGTAAATCCAGCGATCCACCCTATCCCATAGGTTTCCCGCATGGCAAGTTAGGTTACAATAACCCCCAACGGAACAGGAGTAGGCCATTCCACCCCTTGGACCTGGTCTGCCATTCAATTGGATTATGGCTACATTTTCCCACCTTTTCTCCATATCCGTGGATACATTTACCCAACAAAAATCTATGAACCCCAGTCTTGAAAGCTCGATTTGACCCAGCATCCACAGCCATTTGAGGGAGAGTTCCAAAGTTCTACTACTCTTCGTGTGAAAAAGTGCTTCCTGATTTCACTCCTGAATGACCTACTTCTAATTTAAAGATGTTGGGGTTATTTTGTGGAACGGGTGAAAACAAGTGCTAAGTGGGTGCTGTGCTACTAAGAGACGCCTGTTTAAAAGTCTGGTTTTAGTCTGCAATTTTGGGGCTAATTGGTGATTACCATGATTTAAACGTGCTAAAGCAGAGACCTACATGTTCAGCACTCAAATGCTGATTCGGAGTAATTTTCGTGCTGCGGTATATGTAGCCTCCATGCATACACTTCCACTGAAGGTGTGGAGTGTGCTGGCTGACACACAACGACACGTATCAGGATGGCTCATGGACCAAGGGAGAGGGCTCAAAGGTTCTCAGATGCGGCACTGGAGGTCCTGGTGGAGGAGGTACAGAGGAGGAGGGATGTCCTGTACCCGCAGGGGGGAAGGAGGCCACAGAGGTAAATAATACGGCGGATGTGGCAGCAGATCACTGAGGAGGTCACAGCCAGGAGAACTGCCCCCAGGACATGGCTCCAGTGCTGCAAAAAATTTTACGATTTGATATCAGTGGTCAAGGTATGATCTCATCTCCCAAACACACTTCTCAATAACTGTACCACCACCAGCATCACAACCTCAAAACACTGCATCCACCATCTAACTGCACACTAAAATTCACACACCCCACACTAATGCATCCTTCACAGGCACTACTCACACCTCAGACACATCGCACAGCTCTGCACTCATTCCCAGTCACCACTCTTTCTCTTCCAGGACAAGATAGCATGTAACAGGCGCCAGCAGGACCTGACCGAGGAGGGGAAGCACGACTGCATGAGATCACTCCCCTTGAGGAGGCAGTGTGGGCGGTGATCAGGAGGAGAATAGCAGACAAGTGGCCACAGGCAGAGCAGGGGACATCTCGCCTCGAGGTAAGTGGCCACTCCAGCTTCCTTACATATCCACTATTACTGATCTCTAATCCCCAAACCCATCCTCACTCACAAGCTCCATATGGTCTCATCACACACATTGTCCTATAGTGGCCACACACGCTGTACCCTAACCCTTCTAGGTGTCAGCTATGGCTCAGTTGGTAGCACTCTCTAGGTGGGAGGGGCTAGGAGTGAGCGGGTGCTGCTGGGTGCTTGATTGCTGCATGGAGTTGGAGTGAGTTTGTAAAATGTTGGTGGTGGTTTATTGTTTATTTTTCCAGGTGTTAGGGCCTTTTTGGTCCTTAAACAGAGGGGCCCGGAGTGCCGGGCCCCCTCAGAGGACAATGTTCCCAAGATGTATTTAATCAGGGGAGAAAATGTTGGCGGAAGGGAGAATAAAAGGCCCCAAAATTTGGGCCGGGACCCCAGGAGGTTTGGAAAAGAAAACACGGTGGTGTTTCAGTGCGAGGATAAGGAGATATGAGCTTGGGATATTATCCAGGCGGTACATGAGGACTGTGGCGAGGGAAGCTGCTTTGCCTGCCGACCAAAGCCAAATGTTGGGTCCGAGGTGATGGTCAGTGGCCGAGAGGAGGTGGAAAGACTTTTACTGAGTTTGAAGGTTGGAGATAAGTTCTTGGAGGTAACTCTGCTATATTCTGAAGAGGTGGTGGTCTCATTCTTAAACCTGCCGGTTAATATTGAGGACGATGTGCTAATAAAAAAGTTGGGAGTCATGGGATATTAAAATTAGCTCAGCAATAAAGAGGAGATACTATCCAGGAATGCGGGTAGCAGATGGAACCCGTTATGTAAAGGTGTGGTTCCCAGAGGAGGTGAAGTTGACATTTAAGGAGATATTTCATAACTCTCAGCAAAGGTTTATTCCAGTGAGAAAGAGAGACTCTACGAGAAGGATGAACCATCCGTGGCTAACTAAGGAAGTTAAGGATGGTATCAAATTGAAGGAAAAGGCATACAATGTTGCAAAGATTAGTGGTAGGCCAGATTGGGAAATTTTTAGAAACCAGCAAAGGATGACTAAAAAAATAATAAAGAGGAAGAAGATAGATTATGAGAGTAAACTAGCAAAAAATATAAAAACAGAGCTTCTACAGGTATATAAAAAGGAAGAGAGTAGCTAAAGTAAACATTGGTCCCTTAGAGGATGAGACTGAGGAATTAATAATGGGAAACAGGAAAATGGCAGAGACTTTGAACAAATATTTTGTATCGGTCTTCATGGTAGAAGACACTAAAAGCATCCCAATAATAATAGATAATCAAGGAGCTATAGGGAGGAAGGAACTTAAAACAATCACTATCACTAGAGAAAAAGTATGAGGCAAACTAACGGGACTAAAGGCTGACAAGTCCCCTGGACCTGATGGCCTGCATCCTAGGGTTTTAAAAGAAGTGAGTGCAGAGATAGTGGATGCGTTGGTTGTAATCTACCAAAATTCCCTGGATTCTGGAGAGGTCCCAGCGGATTGGAAAACCGCAAATGTAACTCCCCTATTCAAGAAAGGAGGGAGACAGAAAGCAGGAAATTATAGGCCAGTTAGCCTAACATCTGTCATTGGCAAAATGCTGGAATCCATTATTAAGGAAGTAATAGCAGGACATTTAGAAAATCATAATACAATCAAGTAGAGTCAACATGGTTTTATGAAAGGGAAATCGTGTTTGACAAATTTACTAGAGTTCTTTGAGGATGTAACGAGCAGGGTGGATAAAGGGGAACCAGTCGATGTAGTGTATTTGGATTTCCAGAAGGCATTCAATAAGGTGCTGCATAAATGGTTACTGCACAAGATAAGAGCTCACGGTGTTGATGGTAATATATTAGATTGGATAGAGGATTAGCTAACTAACAGAAAACAGAGAGTCGGGATAAATGGGTCATTTTCAGGTTGGCAAACTGTAACTAGTGGGGTGCCACAGGGATCAGTGCTGGGGCCTCAACTATTTACAATCTATATTAATGACTTGGATGAAGGGACCGAGTGTCCTGTTGCCAAATTTGCTGACGATACAAAGATAGATGGGAAAGCAAGTTGTGAGGATGACAATAAGAGTCTGCCAAGGGATATAGATTGGTTAAGTGAGTGGGCAAAAATTTGGCAGATGGAGTATAATGTGGGAAAATGTGAGGTTATCCACTTTGGTAGGAAGAATAAAAAAGCAAAATACTATTTAAATGGAGAGAGACTACAGAATTCTGCGGTCCAGAGGGAGCTGGGTGTCCTCGTACATGAAACACAAAAAGCTCGCATGTAGGTACAGCAAGTAATGAGGAAGACAAATGGAATATTGGCCTTTATTGCTAGGGGGATGGAGTATAAAAGTAGGGAAGTCTTGCTACAACTGTACAGGGCGTTGGTGAGACCACACCTGGAGTACTGCGTACAGTTTTGGTCTCCTTATTTAAGGAGGGACATACTTGCATTGGAGGCAGTTCAGAGAAGGTTCACTAGGTTGATTCCTGAGTTGAAGGTGTTGTCTTATGAGGAAAGGTTGAGCAGGTTGGGCCTATACTCATTGGAGTTTAGAAGAATGAGAGGTGATCTTATTGAAACATATAAGATTCTGAGGGGGCTTGACAGGGTCGATGCAGAGAGGATGTTTCCCCTCATGGGGGAATCTAGAACAAGGGGGCATAGTTTCAGAATAAGGGGTCGTCCATTTAAAACGGAGATGAGGAGGAATTTCTTCTCTCAGAGGGTCGTGAATCTTTGGAATTCTCCACCCCAGAGAGCTGTGGAGGCTGGGTCATTGAATATGTTTAAGGTGGAGATAGACAGATTTTTGAACGATAAGGGAGTCAAGGGTTATGGGGAGCAGGCAGGAAAGTGGAGTTGAGGCCAAGACCAGATCAGCCATGATCTTATTGAATGGCGGAGCAGGCTCGAGGGGCCAAATGGTCTACTCCTGCTCCTATTTCTTATGTTCTTATGAAGTCATTGCTGTATAGTATGAAATTCGAGACAATGGAAGGGGTGCAGTACTTCCGGGTACTGCATGATAACCAGGTGAAGGTTTGTTATTATTGTCTTGGACACGACCATCTTGTAAGAAACTGTCCAGACTTTTACTGTTATAACTGCGGTGAGTCTGGACACATCGCTTGGAGCTGCAAGGAGGAGAGCTGTGGGGTTTGTCAAAAAGGCCCCACCCGCTGTGAGTGTGTGGCAGAAGGAAGCCCCTTGAGTGATGAGGAGATGGGAGAAGGAGAATGAGCAGGAGGTGTGAGTGGAGCGGCTGGAGGAGCGGAGCAGGCGGAGGACACAGCTGATGAATGGAAGGAGAAAAGAGCGCAGGAAGAGGCAGAAAATTGCGGAGCAGAGAACAGGATGGAAATGGGGGAAAACACACCAAGTACAGTGGAAAAGGACAAGGACAACAGCGGGCAGTACGGGTCGAGGGCAGAGTCGAGCCATAATACGGCTCGGCTCACCCTAAAGAATCTGGTGTCCACGGGGGGAGAGGAGGCGGGAACGAGGTGTTGGGTAAGTGTAAGTACTCCAAAGAAAGACGGGGAGTCGGACATCTCAGGGAGCAGGAGGGGGCAAGACAAGGAGAGACTGAGTGAGCGGACCTGCAGGAGGAACGGAGTCGGAGACAGGGGATAAAGACAGCGTGGAGCAGAGACCTGGGAGTCTGAGCGAGCGGACTACCTGCGAGGGAGACAGTCGGCAGCGACACGACGAAGGAGTGACGTCAGAATTCAAAGGTGTCGCTGGCACAAGGGAGCTGAGAGGTGAGTATAGGGTGAGTATTTGTGGTAAGTTTTTGTTTTTGTTCTGTTTTCAGTATATTTCTGCTCAGTAGTTCATAGCCTATCTAATAGAGGGAGGTGCTGATTGGTGGGTAGCTGTTGAGTGTTTCTTGTTAAGTTTATTTCTGCTAAATTACCTCCATAGTCTGGTAAATAGAGGCATGGCAGGGCAGCTCAGTCCCGTGATTTGCACATCCTGTGCCATGTGGGATATCCTGGATGCTTCTTGCAGCCTGGACGACCACGTGTGCAGGAAGTGTCGCCAACTGCAGCAAATCGAGCTCCGGGTTTCGGAGCTTGAGCAGCAGCTGGAGTCACTAGAGTGCATCCGCGAGGCTGAGAAATACTTGGAAAGCACATTTCTAGAAGTGGTCACCCCGCAGCCTCAGAATGTGCAGGCAAAGAGGGAATGGGTGACCACCAGACAGAGAAGGAGGACCAGGCAGGTAGGGCAGAAATCCCCAGAGTGTATCTCGCTCGCTAACCGGTTCACAGTTCTGGAAACTGGTGGTGGGTAATGGCTCCTCTGGGGAGAGCAGCCAGAGCCAAGGCCACGGCACCATGGGTGGCTCAGCTGCACAGGGGGGGAGGAAGAAGAGTGGAAGAGCAATAGTGATAGGGGATTCATTGGTTAGGGGAACAGATAGGCGTTTCTGTGGACTCAGACGTGACTTCAGGATGGTATGTTGCCTCCCTGGTGCCAGGGTCAAGGTTGTCACTGAGCGGCTGCAGGACACTCTGAGGGGGGAGGGTGAACAGCCAGAGGTCGTTGTCCATATCGGTACCAACGACATAGGCAGAAAGAGGGATGAGGTCCTGCAGGCAGACTATAGGGAGCTAGGAAAGAGATTAAAAAGCAGGACCTCAAAGGTAGTAATCTCCGGATTACTCCCGGTGCCATGTGCTAGTGAGTACAGGAATAGGAGGATAGAACAGATGAATGCGTGGCTGGAGAGATGGTGCAGGAGAGAGGGCTTTAGATTCCTGAGGCATTGGGACCATTTCTGGGGAAGGTGAGACCTGTACAAGCGGGACGGGTTACACCTCAACAGAGTTGGGGCCAATATTCTCACGGGGAGGTTGGCTAGTGCTGTTGGGGAGGGTTTAAACTAGCTTGGCAGGAGGATGGGCACCAGCATGTAGGGGTGGAGGGGAGGAATGGGGTGCATGGAAGAGTGGATGGTACTGGAGGGGAAGGTAGTGGTGGAGGCGGAAGTACTACCATATTAGATAGGAGCAGACTAAGAAAGACTACGAAAAATTCAAAAATGGGTTTAGAATGCATGTACATAAACGCACAAAGTGTGGTGAATGAGGTTGGTGAGCTACAAGCACAATTAGCCGGGTGGCAATATGATGTTGTGGGGAAACGTGGCTTAAAAACGGTGAGGACTGGGCACTTAATATTCAAGGGTACAAGGTGTTCAGAAAAGATAGGGAAGGAAAAAAGGGAGGTGGGGTGGCAATGCTGAGTAAGGAAGACATTGTAGTGTTGGAAAGGGGTTCCTGAGGGGAAAAGGACAGAATCCATTTGGTTAGAGTTGAGGAGCAAAAAGGGTATGATCACACTATTGGGGGTATTCTGCAGGCCTCCAAATAGTGAGAGGGAGGTAGAGGAGCAAATCTGCAGGGAAATCGCAGACATATGCAAGAGCTATAGAGTGGTGATATTGGGGGACTTTAATCACCCAAATATCGATTGGGATAATGCTAGGATAAAGGGAAAGGAGGGGGAGGAATTTCTGAAATGTGTTCAGGAGAATTTCCTTGACCAGTATGTTCTTGGCCCAACTAGGAAGGAGGCATTGCTGGATCTGGTGCTGGGGAATGAGGTAGGCCAGGTCGACCAAGTGTCTGTGGGAGAACACTTGGGTACGAGTGATCATTGTATCATAACATTTAGATTAGCAATAGCGAGGAGCAAGGAACAATCTAGAGTGGAACTTCTGAACTGGAATCGGGCTAACTTCAATGGGATGCGAAAGGATCTAGACAGGGTAAAATGGAACTGAAGACTGACAGGAAAAACTGTAACGGAACAATGGGTGATCTTTAAGGAGGAGATGTTCCAAGTACAGGCTAGGTACATTCCAACAAGAGGGAAGGGTAAGGGAACCAAAGCAAGGTCTCCTTGGATGACAAAAATGAGAAGTCGCACAACACCAGGTTATAGTCCAACAGATTTATTTAATTTTACAAGCTTTCGGAGCTGTTCGCTCCTTCCTCAGGTAGGTTAGCAGTGAGAGAATCTCCCAGAATTCACAATTTAAACACAGACAAAACCTATTCAAATCTTTCCCTACATCAAAGACACACTAAGAGCACAGCCAAGACAATGAGATGTGTCCCAGGGGGTCCAACGTGTCAAACCACCTGCTGGCTGCATATCCTGTCAATTTGTGTTGGTTCTTGTGTTAGTCTTTTTTAAAAAAAAAACACCTGGGAAGACCGGCCATGATGTCAAGTCACGTTCTGTATCGTGACATGAACCCGATATCGCGATTGAGGCCATCCTCATGAGTGCGGAACTTGGCTATCAGTTTCTGCTCTATGATTTTGCGCTGTCGTGTATCCCGAAGGCCGCCTTGGAGAACGCTTACCCGCAGATCCGAGGCTGAATGCCCCTGGCTGCTGAAGTGTTCCCCGACTGGAAGGCAACCCTCCTGCCTGGCGATTGTTGCGCGGTGTCCGTTCATACATTGTCTCAGTGTCTGCATGGTCTCGCCGATGTACCATGCTCTGGAGCATCCTTTACTGCAACGTATCAGGTAGACAACATTGGCCGAGTCACATGAGTATGTACCGTGTACCTGGTGGGTAGTGTCCTCACGTGTGATGATGGTATCTGTGTCCATGATTTGGCATGTCTTGCAGAGGTTGCCGTGGCAGGGTTGTGTGGTGTCGTGGTTGCTGTTCTCCTGAAAGATGGGTAATCTGCTGCGAACGATGGTACTTTTGAGGTTAGGCGGCTGCTTGAAGGCGAGTAGTGGAGGCGTGGGGATGGCCTTAGCAAGGTGTTCGTCGTCATCGATGACATGTTGAAGGCTGCGAAGAACATGGCATAGTTTTTCCGCTCCGGGGACGTACTGGACGACGTAGGGTACTCTGTTGGTTGTGTCCCGTGTTCATCTTCTGAGGAGGTCTATGCGGTTTTTCGCTGTGGCCTGTCGGAACTGTCGATCGACGAGTCGAGCGTCATTTCCCGTTCTTACGAGGGCGTCTTTCAGTGTCCGTAGGTGTCCATCGCGTTCCTCCTCGTCTGAGCAGATCCTGTGTATTCGCAGGACTTGTCCATAGGGGATGGCTTCTTTAACGTGGTTAGGGTGGAAGCTGGAGAAGTGGAGCATCGTGAGGTTGTCCGTGGGCTTGCGGTAGAGTGAAGTGCTGAGGCGTCCGTCTTTGATGGAGATTCGTGTGTCCAAGAATGAAACCGATTCTGAGGAGTAGTCCATGGTGAGTTTGATGGTGGGATGGAACTTGTTGATGCTATCGTGTAGTCCTTTCAGTGATCCTTCGCCGTGGGTCCAAAGGAAGAAGATGTCGTCGATGTATCTGGTGTACAGCGTTGGTTGGAGGTCCTGTGCAGCGAAGAAGTCTTGCTCGAACTTGTGCATGAAGATGTTGGCGTATTGGGGTGCGAATTTGGTCCCCATGGCTGTTCCGTGTGTTTGGGTAAAAAAATGGTTGTCGAAGGTGAAGACATTGTGGTCAAGGATGAAGCGGATGAATTGTAGGATGGCGTCCGGAGATTGGCTGTTGTTGGTGTTGAGTACTGAGGCTGTCGCAGCGATGCCGTCATTGTGGGGGATATTGGTGTAGAGTGCCGATACGTCCATCGTGACGAGGAGTGTTCCTGGTTCAACTGGTCCATGGGTGCTGAGTTTCTGCAAGAAGTCTGTAGTGTCGCGACAGAAGCTGGGGGTTCCCTGTACGATGGGTTTCAGGATGCCCTCGACGTACCCAGAGAGGTTCTCACACAGGGTTCCGTTGCCTGATACGATAGGACGTCCGGGTGTGTTGGCTTTGTGTATCTTTGGGAGGCAGTAAAAGTCTCCTACGCGGGGAGTACGTGGGATGAGAGCGCGTAGGATGTTTTGAAGGTCTGGATCGAAGGTCTTGATCAGTCTATTGAGTTGGCGGGTGTGTTCTTTGGTCGGATCTGCGGGTAGCTGTCTATAGTGTTCCTGGTTGTCCAGTTGTCGGTATGCTTCTTTGCAATAGTCCATTCTGTTCTGTATGACGATGGCTCCTCCTTTGTCCGCTGGTTTGATGACGATGTTGCGGTTGGTCTTGAGTGCGTGGATGGCGTTGCGTTGTGCTCGGGTGACATTCTGGACTGTCTTGTGAGTACGGCTGATGAATCTGGCGTTGATGCATTTCCTGACAGCTTGAGCATACATGTCAAGCTTAGGGTTGCGACCCTCCGGAGGGGTCCAATTTGACTCTTTCTTCCTCGGTTGTAGCACTGCGGTTCCCTCTGTCTGCTGTTCCGGATCATTGATTGTCCCATTAGGAATGTTGCTGACATCTTGGGATTTGTGGTAGTATTCCCGGATCCTCATTCTCCTGATGAATTCCTCTGTGTCCGCCGCGAGACCGATGGGGTCCATTTTGGTGGTGGGGCAGAACTTGAGCCCTAGGGCGAGAACTTCGATTTCGTCTGGTTGAAGGGTGTGGTCCGACAGGTTGACGATGGACTTCCCTGTGGTTGCAACCGTGATACCGGGAGTAGAATGGCGGTTAACATAAAAGGGAACCCAAAAATCTTCTACCGGCATGTAAATGGTAAGCGGGTAGTAAGAGGCGGGGTGTGGCCTATTAGGGACAAAGAAGGTGATATATGCTTAGAATAGTTTGTATCGGTGTTTACTAAGGAGATGGATGCTGACAAAATATTGGTAGAAGTGGAAAAGGTAGAAACAATGGAAGGGGTGAAAATTGATAGATGTACTAGAAAGACTGGGTATGCTTAGAGTGGATAAGTCGCCTGGTCCAGATGCATCCCAGGTTGCTAAGGGAATTGGGGGAGGAGATAGCGGAAGGGCTTGCCATAATTTTCCAATCTTCCCTAGATGCGGGGGAGGTGCCTGAGGATTGGAAAGTGGCAAATGTGACACCATTGTTCAAGAAAGGGTGTAAGGACAATTCTAGTAACTACAGGCTGGTCAGTTTAACATCAGTGGTGGGTAAAGTTTTAAAAACAATAATCAAGGAAAAAATTAACGGACACTTGGAGAGGTTTAGGCTAATTAAGGAGAGCCAACACAGCTTTGTAAAAGGCAGATCGTGTTTGACTAATCTAATTAAATTTTTTGATGAAGTAACAGGGAGGATTGATGAAGGGAATGCAATGGATGTTGTCTACATGGATTTTAGGAAGGCGTTTGACAAAGTACCACATAGAAGGCTGGTTAACAAAATTGAGGATCATGGAATAGGTGGGTCAGTGGCAGCTTGGATAAGGAATTGGCTTAAGGACAGAAAACAGCGAGTTGTGGTAAATGGCTGTTTTTCAGACTGGTGGATGGTAGACAGTGGTGTTCCCCAAGGGTCAGTGCTGGGGCCACTGCTTTTTTTGATACGTATAAATGACCTGGATATTGGAATACAGAGTAGAATTTCTAAATTTGCCGATGACATTAAACTTGGGGGTGTGGCAAACAGTGAGGATGATACCAATCGACTGCAACAGGACATAGAAAAGCTAGCAGAATGGGCAGCCAAGTGGCAGATGGAATAACAACAGAAAGTGCTGGAAAAACTCAGCAGGCCAGGCAATATCCGTGGAGAGAGAAACAGAGTTAACGTTTCAGGTCGAAGACCCTTCATCAGAAGTGGCAGATGGAATTTAATACAGGGAAGTGTGAGGTGATACATTTTGGTAGAAGGAACAGGGAGAGGCAATATACACTTAATGGCACAGTTTTAAAGAATGTGCAGGGACAGAGGGACCTGGGAGTTAATGTGCATAGGTCCCTGAAGGTGGCGGGACATATTGAGAGATTGGTTAGCAAAGCATATGGGATCTTGGGCTTCATAAATAGAGGTATTGGAGTACAAAAGTAGAGAAGTTATGCTGAACCTTTATAAAGTGCTGGTTAGGCCACAACTGGAGTATTGCATCCAGTTAGGGGGAATGGTAGCGTAGTGGTAATGTCACCGGGCTAGTAATCCAGAGGCCTGGATTAATGATCGCAGAGACTTGAGTTCAAATACCCACCACAGCAGCTGGGAAATTTTAATTCAATTAAATAAATCTGGAATAAAAAAGCTAGTATCAGTAATGGTAACCATGAAACTATCGGATTGTCGTAAAATCCCATCTGGTTCACTAATGTCCTTTAGGGAAGGAAATTAGCTGGTCTGGCCTATATGTGTGACTCCAGACCCACAGCAATGTGGTTGACTCTTAACTGCCCTCTGATATGCCCTAGCAAATCACTCAGTTGTAACTAACCGCTACGAAACATAATAAGAATGAAACCGGACGGACCACCTGGCATCGACCTGGGCACCAGCTACGGACACGGCAACGACACACCCAGCCCAGTCGACCCGGGACTTGTGCCAAAATTGGGAGAGCTGTCCCACAGACTAGTCAAGCAATAGCCTGACATAGTCATACTCACAGAATCATACCTTTCAGCCAATGTCCCAAACTCCTCCATCACCATTACAATAGCAAAATACTGCAGATGCTGGAAATCTGAAATAACAACAGAAAATGCTGGAAGCAGGCAGCATCCGTGGAGAGAGAATCAGAGTTAACATTTCAGGTCTGTGACCCTTCATCAGTACTGGAAAAGGTTAGAGATGTAACAGATTTTAAGCAGGTGCAGGGGAGGGGAGGAAGGAATTGAAGGAACAGTCTGTGCTGAGGCAGGAGTGGTTAAATGTTGCAAATGGGGATGTCAGAATCGTCAACAGCCGCCTGAAAAATGGGAGCAGGGGTTATAGTCTGAAATTGTTGAACTCAATGTTGAGTCCAGAAGGCTGTAAAGCACATAATTGAAAGATGAGGTGCTGTTTGTTGAGCTTCATTGTAAGAGGCTGAGGTCAGAGTCGGAGTGGAGTGGAGAATTAAAGAGACAGGCGACCGGAAGCTCGGGGTCACCCTTACGGACTGAACGGAGGTGTTCCGCAAAGCGGTCACCCAATCTACATTAGGTCTCCCCATGTAGAGGAGACCACATCGTGAGCAGCGAATACAGTATACTAAATTGCAAGAAGTACAAGTAAATCGCTGTTTCACCTGGAAGGGGTGTTTGGGGCCCTGGACAGTGGGAAGGAAGGAGGTAAAAGGGCAGGTGTTGCGTCTCCTGCGCTTGCACAGGAAGGTGCCGGGCGAAGGGGAAGGGCTGTTGGGGATGATTGAGAAGTGGACCAGGGTGCTGCGGAGGGAGCGATCCCTTTGGAATGCTGAAAGGGGAGGTGAGGGGAAGATGCGTTTGGTGGTGGGATCACGTTGGAGGTGGCGGAAATGGCGGAGGATGATCCGTTGAATATGGAGGCTGGTGGGGTGAAAGGTGAGGACAAGGGGAACCCTATCGTGGTTCTGGGAGGGAGGGGGGTGAGAGCAGAAGTGCGGGAAATGGAACGGACATGGTCAGGGGCCGTGCCAACCACGGTAGAGAGGAATCCTTGGTTGAGGAAAAAGGAAGACCTATTGGAAGCACTGGTATGGAAGGTGGCATCGTCAGAACAGATGTGGCGGAGGTGGAGAAACTGGGAGAATGGAATAGAGTCCTTACAGAAGGTGGGGTGGGAGGAAGTGTAGTCCAGGTAGCAGTGGGAGTCAGTAGGCTTGTAGTGGATGTTTGTCGATAGCCTATCACCAGAAATGGAGACAGAGAAGTCAAGGAAGGGAAGGGAAGAGTCGGAGATGGACCATGTGAAGGTGAGGGAAGGGTGGAAATTGGAAGCAAAGTGACTGAAATTTTCTAGTTCAGGGCGAGAGCTGGAAACGGCAACGATACAGTCATCGATGTACCGGAAAAAGAGGTGAGGGAGGGGACCTGAGTAGGACTGGAACAAAGAATGTTCCACATATCCCACAAAAAGGACAGGCATAGCTAGGGCCATGCAGGTTCCCATAGCAACACCTTTAATTTGGAGGATCCCTGGGTATGTCCTGTCCCACCGGCAGGACAGACCCACCAGGGTTGGCGGCACAGTGGTATACAGTTGGGAAGGAGTGGCCCAGGGAGTCCTCAACATTGACTCCGGACCCCATGAAGTCTCATGGCTTCAGGTCAAGCATGAGCAAGGAAACCACCTGTTGATTACTACCTACCACCCTCCCTCAGCTGATGAATCAGTACTCCTCATGTTGAGCACCACTTGGAAGAAGCACTGAGAGTAGCAAGGGCACAGAATGTACTCTGGGTGGGGGACTTCAATGTCCATCACCAAAAGTGGCTCGGTAGCACCAAGACTGGCCGAGTCCTGAAGGTTTTTCCCTTGTGTTGGTTCTCTCACCACCTGGCCAGGTGGTGAGAGAACCAACACAAGGGAAAAACCTACTTGACCTCGTCCTCACCAATCTACCTGTCGCAGATGCATCTGTCCATGACAGTATTGGTAGCAGACCACCGCACAGTCATTGTGGAGACGAAGTCCCGTCTTCACACTGAGGTCACCCTCCATCGTGTTGTGTGGCACTACCACCATGCTAAATGGGATAGATTCAGTACAGATCTAGCATCCATGAGGCGCTGTGGGCCATCAGCAGCAGCAGAATTGTATTCCACCACAATCTGTAACCTCATGGCCCGGCATATCCCTCACTCAACCATTACCACCAAGCCAGGGGACCAACCCTGATTCAATAAGGAGTGTAGAAGAGCATGCCAGGAGCAGCAGCAGGCGTACCTAACAATGAGGTGCCAACCTGGGGAAGCTGCAACACAGGACGACATGCATGCTAAAAAGCGGAAGCAGCATGCTATAGACAGGGCTAAGCGATCCCACAATCAACGGGTCAGATCAAAGCTCTGCAGTCCTGCCACATCCAGTCGTGAATGGTGGTGGACCATTAAACAACTAACGGGAGGAGGCTGCATGAATATCCCCATCCTCAATGATGGTGGAGCCCAGCACGTGAGTGCAAAAGACAAGGCTGAAGCATTTTCATCCAGCTTCAGCCAGAAGTACCGAGTGGATGATCCATATCGGCCTACTCCTGAGGTCCCCACCATCACAGAAGCCAGTCTTCAGCCAATTTGATTCACTCCATGTGATATATAGAAACGGCTGAGCGCACTGGATACAGCAAAGGCTATGGGCCCCCACACCATCCCGACTATCGTGCTGAAGACTTGTGCTCCAGAACTCGCCGCGCCTCTAGCCAAGCTGTTCCAGTACAGCTACAACACTGGCATTTATCGACAATGTGGAAAACTGCCCAGGTACGTCCTGTCCACAAAAAGCAGGACAAATCCAACACGGCCAATTACCGCCCCATCAGTCTACGTTCAATCATCAGCAAAGTGATGGAAGGTGTCATCGGCAGTGCTATCAAGCGGCACTTACTCACTATTAACCTGCTCACTGATGCCCAGTTTGGGTTCCGCCAAGACCACTCGGCTCCAGACCTTATTACAGCCTTGGTCCAAACTTGGACAAAGGAGCTGAATTCCATAGGTGAGCTGGGAGTGACTGCCCTTGACATCAAGGCAGCATTTGACCGAGTGTGGCATCAAGGAGCCCTAGTAAAACTGAAGTCAATGGGAATCAGGGGGAAAACGCTCCACTGGCTGGAGTCATACCTAGCACAAAGGAAGATGGTTGAAGGTCAATCATCACAGCCCCAGGACATCACTGCAGGAGTTCCTCAGGGCAGTGTCCTAGGCCCAACCATATTCAGCTGCTTCATCAATGTGGGAGTACCTTCACCACACGGACTGCAGCGGTTCAAGAAGACGGCTCACCACCACCTTCTCAAGGGCAATTAGGGATGGGCAATAAATGCTGGCCTTGCCAGCGACGCCCACATCCCATAAACAAATTTTTTAAAGTTCTGGTCACCACACTTTAGGAAGGATGTGAAGGCACTTGTGAGGCTGCAGAGGACATTTACCAAAATGGTCCGGGGATGGGGGATCTTAGCTACAAGGACAGGTTGGAGAAGCTGGAGTTGTTTTCATTAGAGCAAAGGAGGTTGAGGGGTGATTTGATAGAGGTATACAAGATTATGACGGGTTTGGATAGGCTAGACGGGGAAAGGCTGTTCCTGCTAGTTGATGGTACAAGGACTAGGGGACACAGATTTAAGGTTTTGGGCAAGAGATACAGGGGGGACGTGAGGAAAAACTTTTTTACGCAGCGAGTGGTGAGGACCTGGAACTCGCTGCTGACTGTCTTTCGGATGAGACGTTAAACCGAGGCCCTGTCTGCTCTCTCAGGTGAACGTAAAAGATTCCCATCGCACTATTTCGAAGAAGATATGGGGCATTATCCCTGGTGTCCTGGCCAATATTTATCCTTCGATCAACACCACCAAAACAGACTATCTGGTCATTATCATATTGCTATTTGTGGGAGCTTGCTGTGAGCAAATTGGCTGCCGCGTTTCCTACATTACAACAGTAACTACACTTCAAAAAGTATTCCATTGGCTTTAAAGTGCTTTGGGATGTCCGGTGGTCATGAAAGGCGCTACATAAAAGCAAGTCTTTCTTTTTCTTTCTTTCCAGCTTTATCATTGCAGGCTCCCAGAGCAAGATCCACCTCGCACCCCAGAGGAACTGGAAGAGGGGGAAGAGCCACCTCGCCCCGCCCCCCCCCCCCGACCCCCGGAGGACGAGGAGGAGGAGAGCGAGGAAGATGGCACTGCATCAATTGCTACTACTGTCGCAGGCACCAGCTCAGAGAACAGCAGCAAGCTTAACTTAGAAGTTAGAGCAGACACGTTTCCTCACAGTAGGACACGCCGGGCACTCGTGGGCAGCAGCCATGCCGGGTGGAAGGGGGCAAGGTCACATACTAGTTCTGTGTAGAGGAGTCAGATGAGGATCTCACAGGGTCAAGCTTGAGGAGAAGGCTGATGGGTCTGACAAACCAAATGCTTGGTGCAATAGACAGCCTGCCTGAAAGCTTACGGTTCATGGCTAGGGGGATGGAGGAGTCCGCCTCCAGCTTGGCCTTTGGCTTGACACAAAGCCTGGAAACCCATCCAGGCTGATCAATTCCATCCAGCAAACTGTGGAGCCCAACATCATGCAGCGTCTGATCACTGAGGTTGCAGCTTCCATTGAATGCCAAACAGCTTGTATGAAACGACAAAATGCTGCAATGGAAGCCCAAACAGCTTCCGTTGCACTACTAGCATCTTCTATGGAACAGCAAAGTGTTGCAATGGGAGCTCATCGGCTGCCATGCCTCAGTTGGAAGAGGCTTGCAGAGTGTCTCAGCTGCCCATAGATCTCCAGCAGATCAGTGGGCTGGCTGAGCAGACGCCCCGAGGTAGTGGCATTGGAATCATGGAGCAGGAACCTACTGTCCTCTCTCTGAATGGCAGCATTCCTGTTCCCTCCCTCAGCACTACACCATTGCCCTTGCAGTTGCCTGTCAGCCAGGTGGCCCAGACTGCTCAAACCCATGCTGAGATGGTGCAGTCTGATGTGATAGAGGCCCAGTCTCTTGAGGGCATCCCAGGAGGACATCTGATCTACCCTCTTCAGAATCTTAGCAGCCAACCAACTCACCTGCTGCTGCCACTCGGGTTGCACTTTGTGGAAACACCAGAGTATGCAAGAGCACTTTTAGGATAGCCACTAAGGGTAAGCACCAGGGTAAATAGTTTAATATTTGTAAGTGCTGATGGTTATGTCATGTTCTCATTTTTTGTGTTTGCTCTAAAGAGTGAATATGGTAATTGTGTAGTGCTGGATTTGGTGGTCTTTTTTATTGTGTTGTTCATGGGGAAGGGGTCGAAAGGATTGAGTGCAGATGGCGGACTTCTTGATAGATTTCAGTCGTGGAAAGTAAGGCATGTGGCAACAGTGCTCCGAAGTCTGATGGTGGAGGACGTCTCTCAAAAGCGGTCTTCAATTAGATGGCGGCGAGTGTCCTTCCCAGGTGTGGGCCGTCTACCTGGAACTCTGGTACGCCCCCTGGTTCCCCTCCTCTTCTTCCTCCTCAACCTCACCCTCCTTCTCCTTGTGGCTCCTGAGCTTTATCCTCTGGCACAATTGCTGGTGGTAACGGCTGGTCTCTAATGATCAGCAGATTGTAGAGCATGCAGCAAGTCACCACGAATCTGCAGCCCTCCTCTCCCTCTCTCCTCCAGCAGCTGGTGCTGTTCTGTCTGACCTCATTCCTCCTCTCATTCCTCCTCCAGACCAAGGGGGACCCCTAGCAAGATCCCCATGACCAAGCACTCTCTTTCTCCTGGTAACTCCTATAAGGTCTCCAATAAGGTACAGTAGTACAGCACTCGGTCTCTTTAGGTGAAGTCCTCAGAGAAATAAATGTTGATAGAGTGTTGGTGAAGACTTGACTAAGTGCCCAGAAAGTCTCCCAATGTGTATCAAAAGTCCTCTTCAAACGCAGTGCAGACAGTCTGTCTCCAGCAGTAAGTGAACAGTGAAATCTAAGTGTGGCTGTATGTCACGCTCGCAATCCTCATCAACAACTTCTTTACTCCTGTCCAGCTGGTCGCTGTTAGGAGAGGTCATTAATTGCAGTGCTAGCCAGCAAAATGGTGTTCAGCCTCTTTAATGAGTGTTAGAAGCCACTTGCACGAGCTTGGCTTAGTTAGTAGGACTCTCATCTGAGTCAGAAGGTTTTTGGTTTTGAGCCCCACTCCAGCACAAGCTCATAATCCAGGCAGACATTTCCATGCAGGAATTGGGGGGGGGGGGGGGGGCTTTGCATTGATGGCGGTTCTGTCTTTCAGATGAGACATTATCCGAGAACACGTCAAAGTGGATTTGAAGGATTCGCATGTCACTATTTAAAAAATATCAGAAGGTTCATGCAGATCAGAGATTGGATAAACACACTGAGGGATGAGAGATTGGATAAACACACTGAGGGATGAGAGATTAGATAAACACACTGAGGGATCAGAAATTGGATAAACAAACTGAGGGATCAGAGATTGGATAAACACACTGAGGGATCAGAGATTGGATAAACACACTGAGGGATCAGAGATTGGATAAACACACTGAGGGATCAGAGATTGGATAAACACACTGAGGGATCAGAGATTGGATAAACACACTGAGGGATCAGAGATTGGATAAACACACTGAGGGATCAGAGATAGGATAAACACACTGAGGGATCAGAGATTGGATAAACACACTGAGGGATCAGAGATTGGATAAACACACTGAGGGATCAGAGATTGGATAAACACACTGAGGGATCAGAGATTGGATAAACACACTGAGGGATCAGAGATTGGATAAACACACTGAGGGATCAGAGATTGGATCAACACACAATGGATCAGGTCCCAATGGGGGAGGGGAGATAAATACATCAATGGATCAGGTCCCAATGGGGGGAGCGGTGATAAATACATCAGTGGATCAGCGATAAGGCTGTGTAGCAGAGAATTGAACACAATACTCCAGCTGAGGCCTAACCAGTGTTTTATAAAGGTTTAGCATAATTTCCTTGCTTCTGTACTCTATGGCAGAATTTTCATTGACCTGTGGAGGCGGGTTTGGAGGCGTGTGGGGGGTTAAAATAGCAGATTCGGAGGGTCCCGAACCCATCCCGCCAACCAACCCGCCTCCATGCCAGTTTCACAGGAGGCGGGTACCCGACCTGTGCTGGGACCTGCCTCCCCAAGGTGGGAAGGGGATTAGTGCCAATAAACTGCCTGTTAACAGGTAGTTAACAGGCAGTTTTTTGCCTAATCCCTATTTTTAGCCCTGAAGTGTGGGCTTCCCGACAGGTCCGAACCACGCCGATTTAGCGAGGCGGACCGTCGGTCTGGAGGGCTTGGAGGGATCGAGATGTCCGGTCTGCAGGTGAGTGATGGGTGCATGAGTGCAGAGGTAAGTGTGTTTGGTGTGTGTAAAGTGTTTTAAGAACTTGTACTTACCTTAACTTTGTCCTGCAGGCTTCCTTCCATCAGTTCTCGGGAGTCCCTCAGCTCACCGGCACAGAAAGCAGAATGGCCGCGGAGATGTCAAAAGCTGCAGTCTCTGCTTTCTGTGCTGGATTGATTTCTAATTGAGTCTAAGTACAGGGACTCACGTTAGAAATCATATTGTCAGTGTTTGACAGCTTCACAGAGCTGTCAAACGCTGAAATTTCATCTGTCAAAAGCTCTTCACAGATGAAATTTCAATGGCTTACGTCACCTGTATCCAAGGGACCCTCGATTGGCCTGCTAAGCCCACTGGGCGGGCTTAACAAGGTCAATCAAGGGAAAATACACTGGATTGGCCACAAGTCGATGGAGGCGGGACTACAACCCAAAAAGTGGGAGTCCAGCCTCCATCACGTCCCCATTGACAAAATCCAGCCCTATGCCTCTATTAATAGACATGATGCGGAGATGCCGGTGTTGGACTGGGGTGGACAAAATTGAGAGGTCGCACAACACCAGGTTATAGTCCAACAGTTTTATTTGAAATCACAAGCTTTCGGAGCTATCGATTTGCTCCTTCCTCAGCTGTGCCAAATTTTCTTGTCACTAAGATGGACCCACGCGATCTGGGTATCTCCTGGCTTGCTCATTCCCTAAACAATATCAGCTGCACATAGCTCCCTCCATCCTCTCACTTCACCTGCATCTGAACTGTTCCCCATCTCCTCAAGCTGGTTTCCCCCGCACTCCCCACTCTCTCCATCTTGACTCTTCTGCAGACTGTAAGTCTCCTCTTGCACTTGGCTCTTTAACTGGTATAACAGGACTGGCTGTGTAACTAGTGTGTATTTAACAAGACTGGCTGTGTAACTAGTCTGTGTACAACCAGACTGGCTGTGTAACGTTAACTCTGTTTCTCTCTCCACGGACGCTGCCTGGCCTGCTGAGTGTTTCCAGCATTTTCTATTGTTATTTCTGACTGCGAATAACTGGAATGTGTATAACAGGGGTTACTGTGCAACTGGTCTGTGAAAAACAGGTCTGACTGTATATAACCTAGCTGGCTGTGTAACCATATTGTGTATAACAGGACTATGTTATAACTTAAGGGGAGAGGAATAAACCTGGCAACTGCAGGCCAGTCATCCTAACGTTGGTGGTGGGTAAACTTTTAGAGACAATAATCCAAGACAAAATTGTCACTTGGAAAAATAAGGTTAATAAATGACAACCAGCACAGATTTGTTAAAGGCAAATTGTGTTTGACTAACTTGATTGAGTTCTTCGATGAAGTAACGGAGAGGGTTGATGAAAGTACTGCGGTTGATGTTTTGAATATGGACTTTCAAAAGGCGTTTGATAAAATACCACATAATAGATTTGTTAGCAAAATTGAAGCCCATGGGATTAAAGGGACAGTGGCACAATGGATACAAAATTGGCTAAGGGACAGAAAGCAGAGAGTAGTGGTGAATGGTTGTTTTTCAGACTGGAGAGAAATATACAAAGGTGTTCCCCAGGGGTCATTATTAGGACCAGTGCTCTTTTTGATATATATTAACGACCTGGACTTAGGTATAAAGGGCATAATTTCAAAGTTTTCAGATGACACAAAACTTGGAAATGTAGTAAACAGTGAGGAGGATAGTAACAGACTTCAGGAGGACATAGACTGGCTGGTGAAATGGGCAGTCACATAGCAGAGGCAATTTAAAGCAGAGAAGTGTGAAGGGATGCATTTTGGTAGGACGAAGGAGGTGGGGTCAATATAAACTAAATGGTACAATTTTAAATGGGTGCAGGGACTGAGAGTCCTGGGGGTGTACGTACACAAATCTTTGAAGGTGGCAGGACAAGTTGTGAAGGCTGTTAATAAAGCAAATGTGACCTTTGGCTTTATAAACAGAGGCATAGAGTATAAAAGCAAGGAAGTAATGCTAAACCTTTATAAATCACTGGTTAGGCCCCCCACTGGAGTATAGTGACTAATTCTGGGCACCATACTTTAGGAAGGATGTCAAGGATGTCTGGAGGGGGAGGGTGAACAGCCAGTTGTCGTGGTGCATATAGGTACCAACGATATAGGTAAAAAACGGGATGAGGTCCTAAAAGCTGAATATAGGGAGTTTGGAGGTAAATTAAAAAATAGGATCTCAAAGGTAGTAATCTCAGGATTGCTACCAGTGCCATGTGCTAGTTAGAGTAGAAATAGAAGGATATTTCAGATGAATACATGGCTAGAGGAATGGTGCAAGGAGGAGGGATTCAAATTCCTGGGACATTGGAACCGGTTCCGGGGGAGGTGGGACCAGTACAAACTGGACGGTTTGCACCTGGGCGGGACCGGAACTGATGTCCTAGGGGAAGTGTTTGCTAGTGCTGTTGGGGAGGGTTTAAACTAAAATGGCAGGGGGTTGGGAACCTGTGCAGGGAGACAGAGGAAAGGGAAGCAAGGATAGAAACAAAAGACAGGAAGGAGAAAAGCAAAAGTGGAAGGCAGAGAAATCAAGGTTGTAAATCAAACAGGGCCACAGTAAATAATAATTCTAAAAGGACTAAGAGTGTTAAAAAATCAAGCCTGAAGGCTTTGTGTCTTAATGCGGGGAGCATTCGTAATAAGGTGGATGAATTAGCTGCGCAAATAGATGTAAACGGATATGATATAATTGGGATTACGGAGACATGGCTCCAGGATGACCGAGTCTGGGAATTCAACATCCAGGGGTATTCAATATTCTGGAATGACAGGAAAAAAGGAAAAGGAGGTGGGGTAGCATTACTGGTTAAAGAGGAGATTAACACAATAGTAAGGAAGGATATTAGCTCTGATGATGTGGAATCTGTATGGGCAGAGCTGAGAAATACCAAGGGGCAGAAAACGTTAGTGGGAGTTGTATACAGACCTCCAAACAGTAATGCTGAGGTTGGGGATGGCATTAAATGGGAAATTAGAGACACGTGCAATAAGGGCACAGCAGTTATCATGGGTAACTTTAATCTACATATAGATTGGGCTAGCCAAATTAGTAACAATACTGTGGAGGAGGAATTCCTAAAGTGTATACGGGATGGTTTCCTGGACCAATATGTCAAGGAACCAACTAGAGATCAGGTTATCTTAGACTGGGTATTATGTAATGAGAAAGGATTAATTAGCAATCTTGTTATGCGAGGCCCCTTGGGGAGGAGAGATCATAATATGATAGAATTCTTCATTAAAATGGAGAGTGAAGTAGTTGACTCAGAGACTAGGGTCCTGAATTTAAATAAAGGAAACTATGATGGTATGACGCACGAGTTGGCTAGGATGGATTGGGGAATGTTACTTAAAGGGTTGACGGTGGATAGGCAATGGCAAACATTTAAAGATCGCATGGATGAACTACAGAATTTGTTCATCCCTGTTTGGCATAAAAATAAAACAAAAAAGGTGACTCAACCGTGGCTAACAAGGGAATTAGGGATAGCATAAGATCCAAGGAGAGGACATATAATTTGGCCAGAAAAAGCAGCAAACCTGAGGATTGGGAGCAGTTTAGGAGTCAGCAAAGGAGGACAAAGGGATTAATTAAGAGGGGGAAAATAGATTATGAGAGTAAGCTTGCGTGGAACATAAAAACTGACTGTAAAAGCTTCTATAGATATGTGAAGAGAAAAAGATTGGTGAAGTCAAGCGTAGGTCCCTTGCAGTCAGAATCAGGGGAATTTATATTTGGGAACAAAGAAATGGCAGACCAATTAAATACATACTTTGGTTCTGTCTTCACAAAGGAGGACACAAATAACCTCCCAGAGATGTCGGGGAACATAGGGTCTAATGAGAGGGAGGAATTGAATGAAATCAGTATTTGTAGGGAAATGGTGTTAGGGAAATTGACGGGATTGAAGGACGATAAATCCCCAGGGCCTGATAATCTACATCCTAGGGTACTTAAGGAAGTGGCCCTAGAAATAGTAGATGCATTGCTGGTCATCTTCCAAAATTCTATAGACTCTGGAACAGTTCCCATGGATTGGAGGATAGCTAATGTAACCCCACTATTTAAAAAAGGTGGTAGAGAGAAAACGGGAAATTATAGACCGGTAAGCCTAACATCGGTAGTGGAGAAAATGCTAGAGTCCATTATAAAAGATGTAATAGCAGAGCACTTGGAAAACAGTGACAGGATCGGACAAAGTCAACATGGATTTGCAAAAGATAAATCATGCTTGACTAATCTACTCGAATTTTTTGAGGATGTAACTGGTAGAATAGATAAGGGAGAACCAGTGGATGTGGTGTATTTGGACTTTCAGAAGGCTTTCGATAAGGTCCCACATAAGAGATTAGCGTGCAAAGTTAAAGCACATGGGATTGGGGGTAAGGTACTGTCTTGGAGAGAGAACTGGTTGGCAGACAGGAAGCAAAGAGTTGGAATAAATGGGTCTTTTTTCGAGTGGCAGGCAGTGACTAGTGGGGTACTGCAGGGATCGGTGCTAGGACCCCAGCTATTCACAATATATATAAATGATCTAGACGAGGAAACTAGATGTAATATCTCCAAGTTTGCAGACTACACAAAGCTGGGTGGGTGTGTGTGCTGTGAGGAGGATGCAGAGAAACTCCAGTATGATTTGGACAGGTTGGGTGATTGGGCAGATGCATGGCAAATGCAGTATAATGTGGATAAATGCGAGGTTATCCACTTTGGTGGCAAAAACAGGTAGACAGATTATTATCTGAACGGCAATAGATTGGGAAAAGGGGAAGTACAACGAGACCTGGGTGTCCTTGTGCACCAGTCGCTGAAGGTAAGCATGCAGGTGCAGCAGGTGGTTAAGAAGGCAAATGGTATGTTGGCCTTCATAGCGAGAGGATTTGAGTACAGGAGCAAGGATGTCTTGCTGCAGTTGTACAGGGCTTTGGTGAGACCACACCTTGAGTATTGTGTGCAGTTTTGGTCACCTTATCTGAGGAAGGATGTTCTTGCCATGGAGAGAGTGCAGCGAAGATTCACCAGACTGATACCTGGGATGGCAGGAATGACGTATGAGGAGAGATTGGGTCGATTAGGCTTATATTCGCTAGAGTTTCGAAGAATGAGAGGGGATCTCATTGAAACTTATAAAATTCTAACAGGACTAGACAGACTAGATGCAGGAAGGATGTTCCCGATGGCGGGGGAGTCCAGAACCAGAGGTCACAGTCTAAGGATAAGGGGTAAGCCATTTAGGACTGAGATGAGGAGGAATTTCTTCACCCAGAGAGTGGTGAACCTGTGGAATTCTCTGCCACACAAGGCAGTTGAGGCCAATTCATTAAATATATTCAAGAAGGAGTTAGATATATTTCTTAAGGCTGAAGGGATCAAGGGATATGGGGAGAAAGCAGGGACAGGGTACTGAATTTGGATGATCAGCCATGATCTCATTAAATGGCGGAACAGGCTCGAGGGGCCGAATGGCCTACTCCTGCTCCTATCTTCTATGTTTCTATGTTTCTATAAGGCCTTGGAGAGGGTCCAGAGGAGATTTACTAGAATGGTACCAGGGATGAGGGACTTCGGTTATGTGGAGAGACTGGAGAAGCTGGGGTTATTATCCTTAGAGCAGAGAAGGTTAAAAGGAGATTTGATAGAGGTGCTCAAAATTACATAAGATTACATAGGATATACGCACAGAAACAGGCCATTCGGCCCAATCAGTCCATGCAAGCATGTATGCTCCACTCGATCCCCCTGCCTCTTTCCTCATCTAACTCTATCAGCATAACCCTCTATTCCCTTCTCCCTCATATGGGTTTTGATAGAGTAAATATGGAGAAACTGTTTCCAGTGGCGGAAGGGTCGATAACCAGAGGACATAGATTTAAGGTGATTGGCAAAAGAACCA
Organism: Squalus acanthias; assembly: GCA_030390025.1. Lineage (NCBI taxonomy): Eukaryota > Metazoa > Chordata > Chondrichthyes > Squaliformes > Squalidae > Squalus > Squalus acanthias. Next base: position 66,753,185 of record CM059434.1, on the reverse strand, counting down.
GAGGCGACGTGGGGAGAATTTTTTTATGCAGCGAGTTGTTATGATCTGGAATGCACTGCCTGAAGCAGATACAATAGTAACTTTCAAAAGGGAATTGGATAAATACATGAATGGGAAAAATCAGCAGGGCCATGAGGAAAGAGCAGGAGAGTGGGACTAATTGGATAGCTCTTTCAAAGAGCTGGCACAGGCATGAAGGGCCGAACGGTCTCCTTCTGTGCTGTATCATTCTATGATAACAGGAGTGACTGTGTAACTAGTCTGTGTATAACAGGAGTATGTATAACAGGAGTGACTCTGTAGGTCTGTGTATAACCGGAGTGTGTATAACAGGAGTGACTCTGTAGGTCTGTGTATAACCGGAGTGTGTATAACAGGAGTGACTCTGTAGGTCTGTGTATAACCGGAGTGTGTATAACAGGAGTGACTCTGTAGGTCTGTGTATAACCGGAGTGTGTATAACAGGAGTGACTGTGTAACTGGTCTATGTATAACTGGAGTGTATATGACAGGAGTGACTGAATAACTGGTCTGTGGTACCAAAGTTCTGGATCCAAACTTCCATCCTGTACATTTTTCAATCTGAAGGGCTTTTGGAGCCCAATGACTAGCTTACGCATTCACTACCTGTGTTAAAAATGATATCCTTGGGAACTCATGGGGTAGAGTTTCTGCTTTGGGTGCAAACAGCAATCTGGGTGCAAATTGCGCTTGAAATTGTGCTGTTTTTCAAAAGGGAAGTTATGGTTCAAGTTTCTGACCAAACTTATTTGAATAATCACAAACGTAAAATCTTTCATGAACCAATGCAATCGGGCAGCATAATAGAACGCAACTGATTCTTTGTTCCTTGCATTAAAAAATATTTATTGATGTATTAAGACTGGTAACCTGATGCAGTTTTGTTAATACAGCTGAAAATGGGTTTATCACAAAAAATAAGCATTTTTAATAAATGTGTCGAGTCCACCACCACCACCTGTAAGTCTTAGGCAGTCTTCTTAGGCAGTCCCTCAGAACCGAGGATGACTTGCTTCCACATTAAAAATGAGTTCACAGGTGACTGATGAGTCCAATGCGGGACCTACAGTCTCTGTCACAGGTGGGGCAGACTGGTGGCAGACGGTAACCTGATTTTAAATCACTGAAAATGACTTAAAAAAAACCTATTATGAACCATTTACTAGTTTAGTTGGTGTACACTAGTCAGTTGTAGTAAATTAAATATTGATTTAATATTTAATATTTAATAACTTTTAAAATGTACCTACTAGTTCCTCCGCACCTAAAAAAAATGAGCTTAATTTAAAGAGCCTCCGCGAGGGCCCATAAATGGGTGCAATCGGTGGAAAGTCGCCATCCTCATTATTTTGATCTGGGGGCGTGGACAGTTTTGTGGGCAGAGCCAGCATCCAGCACGATGTTTTTTCAGCAGCGTTAAAGATTGCGGAAATTCGATTTATGTTTGATGTAACTTGCATTTAAAATTCCGCTATCTTTTGCACTGGTTTGGCCGATTCCAGGCAGATTGCGCTGTCTATCATAGAATCATAGAAATTTACGGCACAAAAGGAGGCCATTTGACCCATCGTGTCTGTGCCGGCCGAAAAAGAGCTATCCAGCCTAATCCCACTTTCCAGCTCTTGGTCCGTGCTTTGTAGATTGCGGCACTTCAAGTGCACATCGAAGTACTTTTTAAATGTTATGAGCGTTTCTGCCTCTACCACCCTTTCAGGCAGTGAGTTCCAGACCCCCACCACCCTCTGGGTGAAAAAAGTTCTCCTCAAATCCCCTCTAATCCTTCTACCAATTACTTTAAATCTATGCCTCATGGTTATTGACCTCTCTGCTAGGGGAAATAGTTCCTTCCTACCCACTCTAACCAGGCCCCTCATAATTTTATACACCTCAATCAAGTCTCCCCTCAGCCTCCTCTGTTTCAAAGACAACAACCCCAGCCTATCCAATCTTTCCTCATAGCTAAAATTCTCGCAACATTCTCATAAATCTCCTCTGTACCCTCTCTAGTGCAATAACATCTTTCCTGTAATATGGTGACCAGAACTGTACGCAGTATTCTAACTGTGGCCTAACTAGTATTTTTACAGTTCAAGTATAACCTCCTTGCTCTTATATTCTATGCCTTGGCTAATAAAGGAAAGTATCCCGTATGCCTTCTTAACCACCTTATCAACCTGTTCTGCTACCTTCAATGACATGATCCACCCCGACCAATCCTACACGGTCCCGGGCCGGAGCATCCATGACAACATCCACCTGGTCCGGGACCTGGTCCACCATTCCCAGAGGGCTGGTCTGTCGGTCGCCTTCCTTTCCCTGGATCAGGAGAAGGCTTTCGACAGGGTGGCTCACGAGTATCTTTTCGGGACTCTGCGCGCATTCGGGTTCGGGACGCATTTCGGCGCCCGGATCCGACTTCTGTACGCCGCCACGGAGTATCTGATTAAAGTTAACGGGTCTTTGACGGCGCCCCTTCGCTTCGGGAGGGGGGTGCGTCAGGGATGCCCCATGTCCGGTCAGTTATACGCCGTTTGCGTGGAGCCTTTCCTGCGCCTCTTGCGGAAGAGGTTGACGGGACTGGCTCTGCAAGGGCCGGGCGTGGAGGTCGTCCTCTCGGCTTACGCCGATGACGTGCTCCTCATGGTCAGGGATCCCATCGACTTGCGGAGGATGTGAGAATGCCAGCAGATTTACTTGGACGCATCCTCCGCCAAGATCAACTGGGAGAAATGTTCTGGACTCCTGGTGGGCCCGTGGCGGGTGGACTCCCTGCTGGAGGAGTTCAGGCCCTTCGCCTGGAGCACCACGCACCTCCTCTACTTGGGAGTCTACCTCAGCCCCGCCGAGGACGCCTGGCCGGCGAACTGGCAAGAGCTGGAGGCCAAAGTCACCGCTCGCCTAGGGCGCTGGACAGGACTGCTCCGAGTGCTGTCCTACAGGGGTCGAGCGCTGGTCATAAACCAGGTGCTGGCCGCCATGTTGTGGTACCAGTTGGTCACTTTGATCCCTCCCCCTGCGTTTGTCGCCAAGATGCAGAAGAAACTCGTCGACTTCTTCTGGGACAAAAGGAAGCTCTGGGTCTCTGCCGCGGTTCTGAGTCTCCCGCTTAGGGAGGGCGGTCACGCGCTGGTGTGCCTTCGCACCCAGGCAGCGACTTTCCGTCTTCAGACGCTGCAGAGATACCTGTACGTGGAGAATCCTCCTAGATGGTGTGCGCTGGCGACGTATTTCTTCCGCCAGCTGCACGGCCTCAATTATGACACGCAGCTCCTGTTTGTGAGAGTGGGCGGCACACGTGCCTGCCTGCAGGAGCTGCCTGTCTTCTACCAGGAACTGCTATGGGTTTGGAACAGCGTTGCCTCCAGGCGCAGTTCTCCCCCGTCAGGAGTAGCGGCTGTCCTTCGGGAGCCGCTGCTCAGGAATCCGCACCTCCACGACCGCAGGTTCGGGTGGCTGGCGGAGGGCAGGGCTGTGCCTGGTAAGGTGACTAGAGTCGGGGACCTGCTCGAAGGCGGAGGAGCGGGCTGGATGGCGCCGGAGGAGCTGGCGCAGCGCCTGTCCTGGGTCAACGTCCGGCTCGCGGTCAAAGCCATCGAGTCGCTAAAAGTGGCACTGGGCCCCGACTCCACTAGGTGTATGGAGGAGGCTCAAGCACATGGGGCGATCCCGTCCGAGCTGACCTCCATTCGGGCGGAATTCCTCATCGGCGCCCGGCCCCGAATCCTCCCTCGGGAGCTGCCGCCTCACCACTTGAGCCTTCTCGGGGAAATGCCCTCCGTGCCCTTTTATTCCGCACGGAGGCGTTTCCTGTACGGTCTGCTCCTGCACACTCTCCACTTTGCCATCTTCGTCTGCCATCCGGACACACCTTGGCGTGCCATCCTGCCGTCCGGCGGAGGCGAAGGTCCCCAATGGAGGGCTCTCTACGCAGGAGTCTTCCCTTGTTCTATTGGGGACTTGGCCTGGAGGGTGTTGCACGGAGCAGTCCCGTGCAATATGGTTTTAAATAGGTTCACGGACTCCCAGGCTGCTTGCCATTTTTGCGGCCTGGAGGAGTCTGTCTTTCACGTATATACAGAGTGTGAGAGGTTGCAGCCCCTCATCATTATTTGAAGGGGCTGCTCCTTGATTTTTGATTGCACTTCAGCCCCATGCTCCTGATCTACGGTCACCCGGTGCGGAGGGGAGCGGGCAGGTCGGAGGACCTCCTTGTAGGACTGCTCCTGGGCCTGGCTAAAAAAGCCATTAATTGGTCCAGGCAGCGGGCAGTCGAGGGGGTCGTTCGGCCCGATTGCCTGCCTCTCTTCCGCGGCCATGTTCGCGCCCGGGTGGCCCTGGAGATGGAACACACGGTGTCTGCCAGCACGCTTGAGTTTTTCCACGACCGGTGGGCGCCGCGGAGACTGGAGTGCATCATCACCCCGGGCTACCAAATTTTAATTTAATTTGTTAAGGTTTATTTAAAGTTTTATTGATTTACAGTTTATTTGGTTAACCACCCAAACTAAAAGAGTACACTCAAAGGGTGGACCAATATCAGGTGCAGTCTAATCACAAGTCATGATTGCCATAGGCTTTTTCCAGTTCTTAATGGGGAGGTTCATTGATGCTGCAGAACCGCATTCTCAGCATTGCTGGCTGTGCAGCTGCCTCAGCAAGGAGCAGCAGATCAAGGAGAAGGAGAGGAAGGAGAATAGAGTAGAGGTCTCTTTGACCAGGAAGAGGAGGAGACGACCAGACTGCAGACCACCACCACTACCACTACAACCACAACTACAACAGCTGAAGTGCCTGGAGAGAGAGGACAGGAGAGGAGAAAGAAAAGCAAGGCCAAGCACAACACCAGAAGGGAGGCCTTTCCAATACTGCCTCCATTTAAGGAGAGGGAGAGAGGGGAGAACACAACAGAACATCTCAATAACCAACATCAACTGTTTGGAAGGAGGGAAGAACATCATTTTCAACATCTACAGGTGGGTGTTATTTCTGGTGCACTCTCACTCTCCCAGAGACTTTGTATTGTAAGTGGGGGGAGGAAAGAAGAAAAGAAGAAGGCCGGAACATCAAGGGGTGTGTGTGTGTGTGTGGCTCTTGTAAAAAACTAGGCCACACACACCACTAATAAACACCCCTTCCCATTGCCTGACCTGGGCCAGCTGGAGCTGCCTAGGTGAAGTCCACACTTTAATTACATCATATTGAACATCGTTAAGACCTGGTGCAGGACTGAGCCTGGGTATCTCCAGCTTTCCCAGGTGAAGACATCTTCTCCCCCACCAGAGGACCACCAACAGAGACTTTCATTTACATCAGAGAGTGCATCCCTGCCAACACCCACCCACCCACCATCCTGAGTGGCGACCCCGCCCTTGCAGCCTCCCTCCTTCCCACCCCCTCTCTCTCTCTCTTTGTCTCTTGTCTCTCTCTGCCTCTCTCTCAGAGAGGCACCTCAATTTATTTTATTAATTACCTATTGAGCAGAGGGGAGAAGGCCCCTCTCCTAATTCAATCAATAAGGGGAGAGGTGTGCCTTCAATTTAAACAGCTCCCTCTGCTCAAGGGAGAAAAAAAAACTACCAAGGCCATAACCAACATCTTCAGGCCTGTGACTTGGGGTGAGTGTAGCCCTTAGAAAGAACCCACTTATGGCGACCCCATCTTCGCCAGTGGCGGGGTCAGCGAGGACGTACGTGGGTGTGACAGCCACAGCCACAGTTGCTCCCACTGCTTCTGCTGCCCCGTCACCTTTTAAGTTAATTACAAAAAAAATGGGGTCAAGAGCTACACTCACCCCAACATGACGATAGAGGCGTGTGTTAAAGCCATGGCTGAGGTTGTCGGCCCTTCAGCCATCATCGCCGCCTCTAAGATGTACGGCAAGGCTGTGTTCTTCCTGGGGTCGGAGCAGGCGGTGTCCCTGGCCATCGAAAAGGGGCTCACTGTGGGCGGGACCTTCCTGCCGGTGGACCCTCTTGTGGCCACCGCGCAAAGGGTAGTCATTTCCAACGTCCCGCGGACAAGGGCGTGAGCCGGCTTGAGCTGCTTCGGCTCAAAACGTTCCTCACTGGGCTGCTGAGGGAGTGGCGGTTGTCGAGTGACTGCGCTCCCTCCCCCCGTCAGGTTTAGTTAGAGGTTGCACTATGCTTCTGATATGAAGATAACCATAGCCAGCCTCAACATCAACGGCAGCAGGGAGGCGCGCTGCAGATTTAATAACTTCTCGGTCCTTCGGGATGGGAAGTATGCGGTGTGCTTCCTGCAAGAAACCCACACTGTTTCGGGAGACGAGGCCACGTGGCTCCTGGAGTGGCAAGGAGGTGTCAGCATGAGTCACCTCTCCAACAATTCCTGCGGGGTGGCCATCTTGCTGGCCCCACATTTTCAGCCGGAGATCTTGGGGGTCAAGGAGCATGTGCCGGGCCGCTTGCTCCAGGTCACTGTTCGCCTGGGGGGCGTGCCACTCCATCTAGTGAACGTGTACGCCCCCCAGACCAGTGCGGCAAGTGCGCTTCTTTGAAGAAGTGTCTACTCTTCTGGGTTCCGTCGACGTCGGCGAGTGTGTCATCCTCGGGGGGGGATTTTAATTGCACCCTCGAGGCGAGGGACCATTCGGGTCCCCCGCGAAGCCCGGCGGCGATGGAGAAGTTGAGGGACCTGGTCGGGTCCTTCAACTTGGTGGACGTTTGGCGAAATCTCCATCCCGACTCCAGTGCCTTCACTAGCATGAGGTCTGGAGGAGGAAGGTCCAGAATCGACCGCCTTTACATTTCCCGGGCGTACGTCTCCTGCGTTCCAATGGCTTCCATGCGGCCGGTGCCGTGCATGGACCACCACCTGGTGTGGGCGGAACTTGCTCCGCTGCGTGCGCGGGGGGGTCCGCGTACTGGCATTTTAACAACCTGCTGCTGGAGGACGTGCGGTTCCGGGATTCGTTTCGTCGGTTCTGGGCCAACTGGAGAAGGAAGCAGGGGGCTTCCCCTCCTTGAGGCTATGGTGGGACGTGGGCAAGGCTCACGTCCGTCTCTTCTGTCAGGAGTACGCGAAGGGGTCGACCAAGAGGCAGGAGGCCTGGGTCGGGCGGTTGGAGAGGGAGGTGCTCGACCTGGAGTCCCGTCTCGGTCAAGTCGTCGAAGACCCGGTCCTGCGGAAGGTGTACGAAGAGAAGAAGGGCACGTTGAAGGACCTGCAGCTCGTCGGGTCCTGAGGCGCGTACGTGAGGTCGCGGATCCAGTTCCTGCGGGAACTGGACCGTGGCTCCCCCTTCTTCTACTCGCTGGAAAAAAGACGGGGGGTCCGTAAGCAGCTCTTGGGGCTGCTGGCCGACGACGGATCTCTCGTCTCGGATCCGGAGGGAATCAGCGCGGAGGCCCAGGCCTATTACGGGGCTCTGTTCTCTCCGGATCCGTCCAGTGAGGATGCGCGCAGAGTTTTTTGGGAGGACCTGCTGAAGGTCGGCCCGGAGGGCACCGAAAAATTGGACGCTCCGCTAAGCCTGGCGGAGCTGACCAGTGCCCTCGGCCAGCTCTCGAGGGGAAAGTCCCTGGGGCTGGACGGGCTGACCGTGGAGTTCTACAGGGCGTTCTGGGATGTCTTGGGGGGCAACTACGCGCGGGTCCTGGGGGAAAGTCTGGTGACCGGGGAGATGCCCCTCTTTTGGCGCAGGGCGGTCATTGTCCTGCTGCCTAACAGGGCGATCTCCGCCTTCTTAAGAACTGGCGCCCGGTCTCCCTCCTCAGCACAGACTACCAAATTTTTGCCAGGGCTATGTCTGCTCGCCTTGGCACCGTGCTGGCCCACATGATCCACCCCGACCAGTCCTACACGATCCCGGGCCGGACCATCCACGATAACATCCATCTGGTCCAGGACCTGGTCCACCATTCCCAGAGGGCTGGTCTGTTGGTCGCCTTTCTTTCCCTGGATCAGGAGAAGGCGTTCGACAGGGTGGATTACGAGTATCTTTTCGGATCTCTGCGCGCATTCGGGTTCGGGACGCATTTCATCGCCCGGATCCGACTTCTGTACGCCGCCATGGAGTGTCTGATTAAAGTTAACGAGTCTTTGACGGCGCCCCTTCACTTCAGGAGGGTGGTGCGTCAGGGATGCCCCATGTCCGGTCAGTTATACGCTGTTTACGTGGAGCCTTTCCTGCGCCTCTTGCGGAAGAGGTTGGCGGGACTGGCTCTGCAAGATCCGGGCGTGGAGGTCGTCCTCTCGGCTTACGCCGGTGACGTGCTCCTCACGGTCACGGATCCCGTCGACTTGCGGTTGATGCGGGAATGCCAGCAGATTTACTCAGACGCATCCTCCAGCCAAGATCAACTGGGAGAAATGTTCCGGACTCCTGGTGGGTCAAGGGTGGGTGGACTCCCTGCCGGAAGAGTTCAGGCCCTTCGCCTGGAGCACCACGCACCTCCTTTACTTGGGAGTCTACCTTAGCCCCGCTGAGGACGCCTGGCCGGCGAACTGGCAAGAGCTGGAGGCCAAAGTCACCGCTCGCCTCAGGCACTGGACAGGACTGCTCCGAGTGCTGTCCTACAGGGGTCGAGCGCTGGTCATTAAACCAGGTGGTGGCCGCCATGTTGTGGTACCGGTTGGTCACTTTGATCCCTCCCCCTGCGTTTGTCGCCAAGTTGCAGAAGAGGCTCATCGACTTCTTCTGGGACAAAAGGAAGCACTGGGTCTCTGCCGCGGTTCTGAGTCTCCCGCTTAGGGAGGGCGGTCAGGCGCTGGTGTGCCTTCGCACCCAGGCAACGACGTTCCATCTTCAGACGCTGCAGAGATACCTGTACGTGGAGAATCCTCCTAGATGGTGTACGCTGGCGACGTATTTCTTCCGCCAGCTGCATGGCCTCAACTACGACACGCAGCTCCTGTTTGTGAGAGTGGGCGGTACACGTGCCTGCCTGCGGGAGCTGCCTGTCTTCTACCAGGAACTGCTATGGGTCTGGAACAACGTCTCCTCCAGGCGGAGCTCATCCCCGTCAGGAGTGCGGCTGTCCTGCGGGAGCCGCTGCTCAGGAATCCGCACCTCCACGACGAAGGGTTCGGGTGGCTGGCGGAGGGCAGGGCTGTGCCTGGCAAGGTGACTAGAGTCGGGGACCTGCTCGATGGTGGAGAAGCGGGCTGGATGGCGCCGGAGGAGCTGGCAAAGCGCCTGTCTTGGGCAAACGTCCGGCTCGCGGTCAAAGCCATCAAGTCACTGAAAGTGGCACTGGGCCCCAACTCCACTAGGTGTATCGAGGAGGCTCAAGCACGTGGGGCGATCCTGTCCGAACTGACCCCCGTTCGGACGGAATTCCTCATCGGCACCCGGCCCTGAAACCCCTCTCGGGAACCGGCGCCTCACAACTTGAGCCGTCTCGAGGAAATGCCCTCCGTGCCCTTTCATTCTGCATGGAAGCGTTTCCTGTACGGGCTGCTCCAGCACACTCTCCACTTTGCCATCTTCGTCTGCCGTCCGGACACGCCTTGGCATGCCATCCTGCCGTCCGGCGGAGGCGAAGGTCCCCAATGGAGGCTCTCTACGCGGGAGTCCTCCCTTGTTCTATTGGGGACTTGGCCTGGAGGGTGTTGCACGGAGCAGTCCCGTGCAATATGGTTTTAAATAGGTTCACGGACTCCCAGGCCTTTTCTGCGGCCTGGAGGAGTCTGTGTTCCATGTTTATATTGAGTGTGAGAGGTTGCAGCCCCTCTTTCATTATTTGAAGGGGCTGCTCCTCAATTTTTGGCTGCACTTCAGTCCCACGCTCCTGATCTTTGGTCACCCGGTGCGGAGGGGAGCGGGCAGATCGGAGGACCTCCTCGTGGGACTGCTCCTTGGCCTGGCCAAAAAAGCCATCAATTGGTCCAGGCAGCGGGCGGTCAAGGGGGTCATTCGGCCCGATTGCCTGCCTCTCTTCCGCGGCCATGTTCGCGCCTGGGTGGCCCTGGAGATGGAGCATGCGGTGTCCGCTGGCACGCTTGAGGCCTTCCGCGACCGGTGGGTGCCGCAGGGACTGGAGTGCATCATCACCCCGGCCAACCAAATTTTAATTTACAGTAATTTGTTAAGTTTTATTTAAAGTTTTATTAATTTACAGACCATTTGTTTAAACACCCATTCAAAAAGAGTACACTCAAAGGGTGGACCAATATCAGGGGCAATCTAATCGCAAGTCATGATTGTCAAAGGCTTTTTCCAGTTCTTAATAGGGAGGTTCATTGATGCTGCAGAACCTCATTCTCAGCATTGCTGGCTGTGCAGCTGCCTCAGCAAGCAACAACAGGTCAAGGAGAAGGAGCCGAAGGACTGAAGCAGCTGTACTCATGGCAGATCCACGCCCCAGGGAGAGAGCCCGCAGATTCTGCGATCAAGCACTGGAGGCATTGGTGTTCAATGTGGAGAGATAGAAGGTGGTGTTCTACCCGGCATGTGGCAGGAGGCCCTCGCCGCAAGTCTTCCGCACCATGTAGAGGGAGGTAGTGCAGCACATCTCGGGCAGCACTGTGGTCCCCAGAATCCACACACAGTGCAGAAAGAAATTTAACGACCTCACTTGGGTGGTCAGGGTGAGTGAATGCTTCTACAAATGCTACGTACCACCATCTGAACCACAGTCTTCACACACTGCCCGAAGCACCACATCCCCAGCACTCACCCACCAACAATCTCTACCTACCAACGCTTGCACCCACATCTCACACCTTGCACACAATTACAGCTATTCGACTATGGCAGGCACATCACCCAAACACATTGCTCCACACTCACTAACACACTTTCCTTTCTCTTGCAGCCCAAGGTGGCTCACAACAGGAGGGAGCAGGAGCGCAGAGGCGGAGAACAAGCTGACACCCAACCACTGTCTGCGCTGGAAAATAGAGTGCTGCAGTTAATTGTGCACCAGGTGGTGGGCGCCGTTGACACTGGCGACGTTGACCTCCTTGGGGACAACAATGGTATGTTCATCCCTACTCCTTCTTCTCACATCCCACTTCCCCCTCACCCCACAAGCGTTTCGCACTTTCCAGCTAATCATGCTGTAAGCCTGCATTTCTCCCTTCCTGCCCCCCTCCCCTCACCTTAACCCAACACTTGTGCATTTATGCTTTCAGATAATGAGCAAACACCTGAGCAGCCTGTTCCTGAGGGCATCGTAGAGAGCGAGGCGGGAGAAGAGGAGGAGGAACAACACACCGCGTCACTGCATGTCTCACCCGCAGGCACCAGCTCAGATACTGGCACTACGTGTTCTTTAGAGGCTAGTATAGTAGCGGGATCTGCACAGGGTGAGGTACCGGGGATGAGTGGGCTGCAGCAAGGCCAGGGAGAAAGGGTAGCTCAGGAGCCAGCTCTTCGGAGGGCGAGTTCTGCTGCACAGGACTCAGATGAGGACCTCGATGCAGAGGCCTTTAGAAGAAGGGTGATGGGCATGCACACGGAGATGATAGTTGCAATGGCATGGTTGCCTGAGAGCCTCATGGCAATGATAAGGAGCGTGGAGGAGTCCACCTCCAACATTGCACAAGGCTTTGCGCACACCATGGAGCCCATCATTTCCAGTCTGTAAAGGACGGTAGACTCCTAGAGAGACTGTGGCGACCCAGACCTGATGCCGCGTGTGATGGGCGATCTGGCAGCTTCCACTGCAGCACAGGCGGAAGTGACGCAACATCTTAGTGCTGTAATGTAGTCTATGCTTGGTGGCATCCAATCTCCGACTGCTCTCATGCAGTCTCAGCTTGATGCCACGCAAGCTCTGACTGCTGCCATTGTGGCTGGGTCTACAACCGTCGACCGGGGCTTGCACTTAACCATATTAAGCAAACATTTGTCCAGGGAAGGGGGGAAACAAAAATCAGTTGGAGACTCACTCTTGATAGATCTCACACTCATTCCTTCGGAGTCAATGTACAGAAATCACTAAAAGCTAGTGGACAGAAACAAAAAATAATCTAAAAGGCTAATGAAATACAAAGAGCTGGAAGTTATGCTACAGTTGAATAGAGCCTTGGTTAGTCTGCATCTGGAGTACTGCATTAATTTCTGGGCAGGATATATTGGCCTTGGAGTGGGTGCAGCGCAGATTGACCAGAATGATACTGGGGCTAAATGGATTAAATTATGATGACAGGTTGCAGACACTAGGCTTGTATTCCCTGGAGTATAGAAGATTAAGGGGTAGTCTAATTGAGATGTTTAAATGATTAAAAGATTTGATAGGGTAAATAGAAACTGTTTCCTCTGGTGGGGAGTCCAGAACAAGGGGAGATGGCCTTAAAATTAGAGCTAGGCTGTTCAGGGGTGATGTCAGAAAGCACTTCTTCACACAAAGGGTAGTGGAAATCTGGAACTCTCTCCCACAAAAAGCTGTTGAGGGTGGGGATCAACTGAAAATTTCAAAACTGAGATTGATAGAGTTTTGTTAGGCAAGAATATTAAGTGATATGGAACCAAGGTGGGTAGATGGAGTTAAGATACGGATTCGCCATGATCTTATTGAATGGCAGAACAGAAGAATGGCTGAATGGCCTACTTCTGTTCTTATGTTCCTACTACTTGATACATTGGCAAAGCACCAGGAGTAGAGGCCTCCTTATCCTCTCCACCAATGAATGCTGAATGACAGAGAAAGGCTTCTGGAGCTGAAGAACGTTTAAAGAAAGACTTGCATTTATATAGCACCTTTCGTGACCTCCGGGCATCCTAAAGCGCTTTACAACTAATAAAGTACTTTTTGAATATAGTCACTGTTGTAATGTAGGAAGCGCAGCAGCTAATTTGCGCACAATAGGATCCCATAAACATCAATGTGATAATGACCAGGTAATCTGTTATTTAGTGATGTGCTTGAGGAATAAATATTGGCCAGGAGACCAGGGAGAACTCTCTAGCTTTTCTTCAAAATAATGCCATGGGATATTTTTCGTCTACCCGAGAGGGCAGACGGGGCCTCGATTTAACATCTCATCCGAAAGACGGCACCTCTGATAGTGCAGCACTCCCTCAGTACTGCACTGGGTGTCAGCCTATATTTTGTGCTCAAGTCTGTGAAGTGGGACTTGAACCCACAACCTTCTGACCCAGAGGTAACCACTGAGCCACGCCTGACACAGCTTAAAATTAATAATAAAAGCCACTTAAATTGTCCTCTCCAAAACAGTTAATCATTGCTGTGAGAAAACATTCACGTTGAAACCTATGTTTGTCGTGTAGGGCCACTAAGGCACGGGCAGGATAATACCACAGGTGGCAAGTGGAGTCCCACAAGGATCAGTGCTGGGACCACTGTTACTCACAATTTATATTAACGATTTAGACTTTGGCATCAAAAGCACAATTTCTAAACTTGCGACAACACCAAATTGGGGGGGGTGGGGGGGGTGGAGAATGGATAGTCAGTACTGAGGAGGACTGCAACAAATTACAAGAAGACATGGATAAACTTGCAGAATGGGCATATAATTAGCAAACTAATTTCAACATTGATAAATGTGAGGTATTATATTTTGGTAAGAAAAATAAGAAGGTCACTTATTACTTGGAATAGAGGAGTAAAGGGATCTGGGAGTACAAATACACAAATCACTAAAAGTTGCGATGCAGGTCAGTAAGGCCATAACAAAAGCAAACCAAGCACTAGGGTTTATTTCTAGAGGGATAGAATTGAAAAGTAGAGAAATTATGCTGAACTTGCATCGAATCTTGATTAGACCACACTTGGAGTACTGCGTACAATTCTGGTCACCATATTATAAAAAGGATATAGAGGCACTGGAGCGGGTGCAAAAAAGATTTACAAGGATGATACCAGAAATGCGAGGTTATACCTATCAGGAAAGGATAAACAACCTGGGTCTCTTTTTCTCTTGAAAAAGAGAATGCTGAAGGGTGACTTAATAGAGATCTTTAAAATTATGAACGGTTATGATAGAGTAGACACAGAGAGAGCGTTTCCACTTGTGGGGAACAGCAAAACTCGAGGCCATCAATATAAGATAGTCACCAAGAAATCAAATAGGGAATTAAGAAGAAACTTCTTTACCAGAGTGTTAAGAATGTGGAGCTCGCTATCACAGGGAGTAGTTGAGGCAAATACTATAGATGCATTTAAGCAGAAGCTAGATAAGCATATGAGGGAGAAGAGTATGGAGGGATATGCTGATAGTTAGATGAGGAAGGATGGGAGGAGGCTCGAGTGGAGCATAAACACCGGCATGGATTGGTTGGGCTGAATGTGCTGTATATTCTATGTAATGCTATGTGTAGATTTTTATAAAATGTTTTATTCAGGAATGTCTGCTGACGTTGGATGAATTCTGAGTATTAAACAGGAACTGCTAAAGGAGCTCAGAGTTTCCTTACACTTAGCTTCGACCTTAACCAAAAAAAGGTTCCTATCAGCTTGGGAGGTGGGTGAAACTTGAGGCAATGAAACACTAAGCTGGGAATTTCCTGAGCTGCTGCTGCTCCACCTCTATCAGAAGTGCCGCAGAAGCCACGCTCACACACATAACCACCGTTTCTGCCGCACTTCCGGTAATGTGATGGTGACAGAGCAGGAGCAGCTCACAGGAAATGACCAGTTTAAGATTTTGTCTGCCTGTTGCCTGTTTCAGAAGCCTATTTATGGGTTCCTTACCATAACTAGCTGTAGCTGTGATTTTGAGTGCTGAATTTGGATTATGCACTCTGACCATGTACAGTGTATCTAAATTCCCAGGATCAACAGCTTTACTAGTGGAATATATTTCTTTAGATTCCAGCAATTTCTGATCAGTTGCTTTTCAAAATTATTTGAAAACAAGCAAGAGGGACATTACAAAAGCTTTACTGAGGTTAACCTTCCTTAGTGTTTTGTTTGTGGAAAGACAGGAAACAAAGTTGATGAAAAGAGTAATAGCAGGAAGTAAGATTTTGTAGACAGGAAGTGTACAAAGATCTAAGAAGATATAGATATACAGGCCTTGATTTTGCCGGCGCTCAGAGGGCAGGTTCAGAGGTGGATCAGCTGCTAAATTCGAAATGATTGACGGCAGGTTGGGAACCTGCAGTGATCCCGCCTCCGTGTGAGTTTCCAAAGTGTCGGGTCTGCGATTTCAGAACAGACCCGACACCAAGCGGGTGAGGGATTTAAGATACTTAACTCCTTGTTAAGTGCTTGTTCACTGCTATTTTGATAGCCTTTTCGTATTTTCGCACATTTTCAATGGGTTTCACAACGTTCGGAGATCACGTGAGGTAAGTATGTCGGGAGTACCAACGAGCAGAATAGTTCACAGTTGTAACTGCAGTATAAAAGCTGAACTCTCACATCTGTTCACTTTCAAATGTCAGAGGTTGCTGATTTCAGGATCTGGAAGACACATTTGACCTGTCTTGAGGCTGTAAGTGTGTGGTGTTAACTCTATATGCACTGTCACCTCCTTGGAATAATCTCTCTCCCCATTGACTGAATGCTTACAACATCTCATCCTCAACTGCCATATATAACAGCAGAATGGGAATGCTTTATACTCTCTCATCCTGGTCCTCAGAATCTGAAGAGGATCAGCCGCAGCACCAGCAGAACCAGGCACACCAGCAGCACCAACAACAAGAGCGCCAACCTTCTCCTCAACCGCCTGATGCTGCACAGGGCAGAGGCCATCAGCGCAGGGCTGCACCTCGCTGCAGGAGATACTCCCAACACAGGGTTTACAGGCAGAGGATGAGCTTCCTCAATATGACTGAGCAGCAGTGTCAAAGGTCAGAGGCTGAGACTTTTGCGAGAGGTAGTCGCAGACATTTGCGCAATGCTCGATCAAGACCTGCAGTTTAGAGGAGCAGGTGGACACGGCTTACCAGTAGCTGTCAAAGTCACCACCGCCCTCAACCTCTTTGCGTCTGGGCCCTTCTAGGGATCAGCAGCAGACATTAGCGGCATCTCGCAGTCAGCTGCCTACATATGCATCACGCGGGTTACCGATGCCCTCTTTGCCAAGTCCGCCAATTACATCCACTTTTCCACTGATGAGGCAAGTGTTACAGCATGGGGGCTAGGCTTTGTCAATCTGGCTGGCTTTCCATGGGTGCAGGGCATCATCGACTGCACACATGTGATCATCAGGGCACCCCATCAGAACCCAGCAGTATTTGTCAACCGCAAGGGCTTCCACTCCCTTAATGTGCAGCTGGTGTGCAACCATAGGAAGAGCATCATGCATGTGTGCGCCAAGTTCTCTGGCAGCTGCCATGACTCTTACATCCTGCGCCAGTCCACTGTCCCTTAGCTCTTCACTCTACCAAACAAACTTTCTGGCTGGCTCCTTGGAGACAAGGGCTATCCCCTGAAGAGCAGAATGAGGTCCCAGATGAGGAATACCTGGAGGAGGCGGCTGACCCATTGCGACCAGCATGCGAGCACATTGCTGCCCATAATGGCCTAATCCATGCCAGATTCACCTACATTTATGCAGCACAGACATTTGGCTGCCACATGTACATGAAGATTGCCATGACCACATTTCCAACACCATAGAGCATCTCTACAATGATCTGTGCATTCCTTGCACTGTCACCACCATTGCTGGACATAAAAGGTGCCCTCACCCTTCACTGTGCCACTTCAAATTGTGACCACACATAGGGCAATGAATTCAAACATTCACAGAACATTAATTTATTACAACAGAATAAAAGAACAGAAACTTAACATTGATTTCTAGCAGAACACCCAAGTGAGTACCCTTGTGGCTATTTATGTGGCAGCTTTCTCTTACGCATGCTTCTACGTGGCGCTACCCCTGTGGCTTCAGCAGATGTAGAGGCAGCCTGCTCACTTCCTTGTTGCACCTACGTAGACGCCTTTGGAGTCATCCTCTGGGTTTTGGAGCCTGTGAGGGCCCCGCAAAAGTTTGCTCCTCCTGCGGCTGCACAGGGGCAAACTTGGCCATCACTGTTCGGGGAGGCATCTGGGGCTCTGACCGAGGGGTTGGCAAGGGGATGGCAGTTTGAGTGCTTGGAGAGGAGCCCCCACTTGCATGTCTCCTCCCACCATCATCCCTCTCATGGGCCACATGCACTTCTCTGCTAGCAAGTAGCTGGAGAGAACTTGCGGCACATCAGTGGGGCCATGAGGACCCGTGTCTGTACTGACATTCCTCATAACGGGGACATCCATGAACCTTTGGTTCCTCTCCGTGATAGATGCCCATCTATCCTCCATAGCTGTGTTAAAGAGCTATTTAGAAGTGTTAAAGAGAAAAGACAAGGAAGCAGTGCAGGAAAGTGATTGGGGTAAGGATAACCAGATTGTGTCAGGAAGGGACAGAGCAAACAAAAGAGTGCACCAATAGGGTCCAGGTAAGAAAAAATGGTAATAAGACAAATAGGGCCATAGTACAAAAAAATGTTAAGGTGTCTAAAAATGTTAAAAAGACAAATCTAAAGGCACTGTATCTGAATGCACAAAGCATTCGTAATAAGGTAGACGAATTAACAGTGCAAATAGATGTAAACGAATACGATATAATTGCAATTACGGAGACATGGCTGCAGGGTGACCAAGGCTGGGAGCTGAATATCCAAGGATATTCGATATATAGGAAGGACAGGCAAAAAGGAAAAAGAGGTGGGGTGGTGTTGTTAGTAAAAGATGAAATCAGATCAATAGTGAGAAAGGGTATCGGCTCAGAAAATCAAGATGTAGAATCAGTCTGGGTGGAGCTAAGAAGCACCAAGGGGCAGAAAACATTGGTGGGAGTTGTCTATAGGTCTCCAAACAGTAGTGGTAATGTAGGGGATGGCATCAAACAGGAAATTAGAGATGCATGTAACAAGGGTACTACAGTAATCATGGGAGACTTTAATCTACATATAGACTGGCCAAACCAAATTAGCAATAATACTGTGGAGGATGAATTCCTGGAGTGTGTACGAGATGGTTTTTTAGACCAGTACGCTGAGGAGCCAACTAGGGAACAGGCTATCCTAGATTGGGTATTGTGCAATGAGAAGGGGTTAATTAATAATCTTGTTGTGCGGGGTCCTTTAGGGAAGAGTGACCATAACATGATAGAATTCTTCATTAAGATGGAAAGTGAAGAAGTCCAATCCGAAACTAGGGTCCAAAATCTAAACAAAGGAAACTACAATGGTATGAGGAGTGAATTGGCTATGATAGATTGGGGAGCTTCATTAAAAGGCATGACGGTCGATAGGCAATGGCTAACATTTAAGGAATGAATGCATGAATTGCAACAGTTATACATTCCTTTCTGGCACAAAAACACAAAAGGAAAAGCGGCCCAACCATGGCTAACAAAAGAAATTTAAGGTAGTATTAGATCCAAAGAGGAGTCATATAAAGTTGCCAGAAAAAGTAGCAAGCCTGAGGATTGGGAGCAGTTTAGAGTTCAGCAAAAAAGGACCAAGAGATTGATTAAGGGAAAAATAGAGTATGAGGGTAAACTTGCAAGGAACATAAAAGTGGACTGTAAAAGCTTCTACAAGTATGTAAAAAGAAAAAGATTAGTGAAGGCAAATGTAGGTCCCTTACAGTCAGAAACGGGAGAATTTATAATGGGGAACAAGGAAATGGCTGAGCAATTAAACAAATACTTTGGTTCTGTCTTCACGGAAGAGGACACAAATAACTTCCCAGAAATGCGAGGGAACCAAGGGTCTAGTGAGAAGGGGGGATTAAAGGAAATTAGTATTAGTAAAAAAATAGTGCTGGAGAAATTAATGGGACTGAAAGCAGAGAAATCCCCAGGGCCTGATAATCTGCATCCCAGAGTACTAAAAGAGGTAGCCATGGAAATAATGGATGCATTGGTTGTCATCTTCCAAAATTCTATAGATTATGGAACAGTTCCGGCAGATTGGAGGGTGGCAAATGTAACCCCACTATTTAAAAAAGGAGGGAGAGAGAAAACCGGGAACTACAGACCGGTTATCCTAACATCAGTAGTAGGGAAAATGCTAGTCTATTATAAAGGATGTGATAACAGGACACTTAGAAAATATCAACGGGATTAGACAAAGTCAACATGGATTTATGAAAGGGAAATCGTGTTTGACAAACCTGCTGGAGTTTTTGAGGATGTAACTAGTAGAATAGATAAGGGAGAACCAGTGGATGTGGTGTATTTGGATTTTCAGAAGGCCTTTGATAAAGTCCCACATAAGAGGTTAGTGTACAAAATTAAATGAGAAGTTGCACAACACCAGGTTATAGTCCAACAGATTTATTTAAAATTACAAGCTTTCGGAGCTGTTGCCCCTTCATCAGGTAAAGGTACAAAGAGGGAATCTACAGTATTACACAGTATATAAACACAGAAAGCAATTTGTCTGCAGAGATACAATCTTTCAGGGAGGAAAGATTGTATCTCTGCAGACAAATTGCTTTCTGTGTTTATATACTGTGTAATACTGTAGATTCCCTCTTTGTACCTTTACCTGACGAAGGGGCAACAGTTCCGAAAGCTTGTAATTTTAAATAAATCTGTTGGACTATAACCTGGTGTTGTGTGACTTCTCATTTTTGACCACCCCAGTCCAACACCGGCATCTCCGCATCATGTACAAAATTAAAGCACATGGGATTGGGGGTAATATACTGGCATGGATTGAAAATTGGTTAACAGACAGGAAACAGAGAGTAGGAATAAATGGGTCTTTTTCAGGGTGGCAGGCGGTGACTAGTGGGGTACTGCAGGGATCAGTGCTTGGGCCCCAGCTATTATCAATATATATCAATGATTTGGATGAGGGAACCAAATGTAATATTTCCAAGTTTGCTGACGACACAAAACTAGGTGGGATTGTGAGTTGTGAGGAGGATGCAAAGAGGCTTCAAGGCAATTTAGACAAGTTGAGTGAGTGGGCAAATACATGGCAGATGCAGTATAACATTGATAAATGTGAAGTTATCCACTTCGGTAGGAAAAACAGAAAGGTAGAGTATTATTTAAATGGTGATAGATTGGGAAATGCTGATCTACAAAGGGACCTGAGTGTCCTTGTACACCAGTCACTGAAAGCAAACGTGCAGGTGCAGCAAGCAGTTAGGAATGCAAATGGTATGTTGGCCTTCATTGCAAGAGGATTTGAGTACAGGAGCAAGGATGTCTTACTACAGTTGTACAGGGCCTTGGTGAGACCACACCTGGAGTACTGTGTGCAGTTTTGGTCTCCTTACCGAAGAAAGGATATACTTGCCATAGAGGGAGTGCAGCGAAGGTTCACCAGACTGTTTCCTGGGATGGCAGGACTGTCGTATGAGGAGAGATTGGGTCGACTAGGCCCGTATTCACTAGAGTTTAGAAGAATGAGAGGGGATCTCATTGAAACGTATAAAACTCTGACAGGGCTAGACAGACTGGATGCAGAGAGGATGTTTCCCCTGGCTGGGGGATCTAGAACGAGGGGTCACAGTCTCAGGATATGGAGTAGGACATTTAGGACTGAGATGAGGAGAAATTTCTTCACTCAGAGGGTGGTGAACCTGTGGAATTCTCTACCACAGACGGCTGTGGAGGCCAAGTCACTGAATATATTTAAGAATGAGAAGTCGCACAACACCAGGTTATAGTCCAACAGTTTTATTTGAAATTACGAACTTTCGGAGCGCTGCTCCTTCATCAGGTACAGGTACAGAAGGAGCAGCGCTCCGAAAGCTCGTAATTTCAAATAAAACTGTTGGACTATAACCTGGTGTTGTGCGACTTCTCATTTTTGTCCACCCCAGTCCAAAACCGGGATGTCCGCATCATGGCCTATATTTAAGAAGGAGATAGATAGATTTCTAGACACAAAAAGCATCAAGGGGTATGGGGAGAGAGCGGGAATATGGTATTGAGATAGAGGATCAGCCATGATCATATTGAATGGCAGAGCAGGCTCGAAGGGCCGAATGGCCTACTCCTGCTCCTATTTTTCCATGTTCTATGTTACCATGTTGTTCTGAGTCTGGCGATTTATGTCCTCCATGGGGGTTGCCATCCTTTCCATGGCGATACCTACATTTGCCATTGCGTGCACCATGACGTTGTTCATATTTGAGATGGACTCCTCCATTCTCTGCACACTCGCAGTCACCGTGGTTGCAAACCCAGTCAGAGCCTCCAGCGCCGCTCTCTTTCTGGATGGCCCCTGAGGCTCAGCGTCTACATGCAGCTGAGCAGAGCTCGGAGCATCCTGCGGCCTCCGACGAGGACTCTCCACTGTTGACCCTGTCTCCACCATCTGCTCTTGCTCACTCGTGAGTTGTGATACACCAGGTGGCAACACTACTTTATCTCGCATACGACCCACCGAGGTGTGCGTCTCTGCGCTTGTGCAGCGTGCGCTCATTTCTGCTGACGCTGCTCCCTCAGAGGATGCAGCATCCTCTGAGGAGTCCTCCTGCTCTTCCTCAAGGACAGTAGGGAGGGGCACTCTTGTTGGTCCTGTGGGAGATTAAAGACATGAGTTAGACATGTGATATATAGATTGCAGACACATCCCATTGCGCACATGATCAGCATTCAATTTCTATTGACATCAGATCCCATATAAGTCACTCATGAATGCCAAATAAGATGGATGGAGAATTATTCTGTCACCAGGTTGTTCTACTCAGCCCCTCTCTCCGTCCCCCACTTCGAGCTATTCAACTGTTCCCGCAATGTCGAGAGCGACCTCCTCAGCGTGGGTGAGCTGTGAGAAGGATGGTGGTCCTCCTCCTGTTCTCTCCCTCTCCCTCTTATTGTGGGCTCTCTTTTCCTGCAATGAGGGAAAGAAGTGGAGTTTCAGTGAGAGTGATGGAATGAGTGTAAAGAATGGATAGGATAGATGTTTAGAGGGAGATTTTGATGGAGTGGGTTCCCATTACCAAGTTTCCTCCTTTTGAGTTGTTAGTTGTTGTCATTGCACAACATTGAAGGTGGGTGTGAGGGATGCATAGTAAGACGGGGAAGTGATTCTGTACATAGGGAAAGAGGGATGGGTGATGGTGCAAGGGATGTTGGGGTGAGTTAGGATGTGCAGGAGTAGGGTCAGCAATGCAGAGTGATGGAGATGTGATGACAGGCACAGCAGAATTAAGCTAAGTGTGCTTTTATACTCACTTTTCCAGAACGCAGGAGATCATTGAACCTCTTTCTACATTGGACCCAGGTGCAACTGAACACTCACCTTGCAGTTACCTCCTCAGCTATTTGCAGCCAGGCTGCCTTTATCTGTTGAGGAGGTTTCCTTCTTCCATTTCCTGGGAATAGTAGCTCCCTATGTCCTCTGACTCCCTCCACAAGAACATGGAGTGAGTCATCGTTGAAGCGGGGAGCAGCCTTTGGTCTCTCTGCAGACATCGTTGAAAGCACCAGCATCGTTGGAAGCATCAAAAATGAAGTGAGAGCTAATGGGGACATGGCCCCCTTAAATATACGGCTGCAAACTCGTCATCAGAGCAGCTCAGCAGACCCACACCTTGTGATTAGGCTGGGTAACACGCACGGCGGGCTTAACGCATCCAAGCAACCGAAAATTGTTTCAGCAGACCGGCTAGAGCCAGGAGCGGGACCGGAACACGTTGACTACTAGTCCCGCCACCAACCCGCCTCCACTCAGAAAATCCAGCTCATAGTGTGTGTATGTATATTTATGTGAATTTATCTACACGCATTCATGTGGGAATATATATGTTTGTGTAGCCTGTTGACTCTGATATCTCAACTAAGAAAATAGAAGTTATTCTTCACAAGTATGAAGTATATTAATTAAAAGTTGGGAATGCAATATTGTAGGTAATAAAATATCAGGCAGCCGTCCGAACCTTAGATTTTATGGCCCAAAAATTCGTGAGGAAGCCTTCGTGCGAGGGTAAGGCCTCCCTGCGATCTCTCACTGCGCGTTGGCTTTTTCAGTTCCAGCTCGCATGAACTTGATGTTCTGGACAGCTGCTGTGCTGGGCTTGCGTATCCCACAGGCGTAGTTAATTCGTGCGAGCTGTGGGATCACGTGACTCAGTTAGAGCCAATGGCAGCACACCATCTTCCATTCATAACTTTCACATAAGTGCTGTGAAAGCTATGAATACTATAGCCCCCCAAAAGAACTGCTAAACCTCAATTAAATTTAAAAAAAAAACCATCACATTAATAAAATAAGTGTAGTTAAATAAATTAACCATTTTAAATAAAAAATTAAATTTTTGAAAAAATTTAAAATCTTTTAAAAAGTTATAAAAATAAACTTACCTGTCTTTAAAGTCTCTAAAAAAGATATACCTGTTAAAAAAAATTCAAAATAATACTTAATTCACTACTTACCTTGTTAAAAGTGGGTCTTACTCCTCCTTTTTTTATGTGTAGAATCTTCCGTACTTACCTGCGCGTTGAAACCACTAAGTGCACTGCGTGCGCGCAGCCTGTAGCGCGCACGCGGTTCACCTAGGACCCGCCCCCTTTTCCATTCACCAAGTGCCGGTTTTCAGCGCATGCGCAGTGCATGCAGAAAACCGGCAATTGGAGACAGAATACGCGAGAGTACGCAGTGCGTACTCTCGCGTAGTGGCACTAATTTTTGGGCCTATATATTTATCAGCACTTTTTTTGTCATTGCTTGTGAAATATTTAAATTCAAACAGTAGAGGGCAACAGACCTCACCTTAAGAACAAGTTTGATCTGTTAGGAGTGCAGCTCGAATGGGACTCCTGACATCTGTGGCAGCCATAGAAAGCGCAGTGTTCTGTAATATATCTTTCTTTCAAGTTAGCAGTTCCTGAAGATAAAGTAGTTAGTTAGTTAGTTAGAGTCTCTTATGGCACATGATGCAACCCATTTCTTCCATGGCTGTCTGTTCAGAGCAAGATATTTGTCTCTGATCGGACTATCATCTTGCCTTGCAAGTCTGTAACAAATTCATCATTTTACATGAACAGGTCATTAGTCTGACTCACAAACCCCTACAAGCTCCGGTGGAACTGTCTTCAGTCTGATTCCCACCAGGACTGGTGGAACTGTCTTCAGTCTGACTCCCACCAGGACTGGTGGAACTGTCTTCAGTCTGACTCCTACCAGGACTGGTGGAACTGTCTTCAGTCTGACTCCTACCAGGACTGGTGGAACTGTCTTCAGTCTGACTCCTACCAGGACTGGTGGAACTGTCTTCAGTCTGACTCCTACCAGGACTGGTGGAACTGTCTTCAGTCGGACTCCTACCAGGACCAGTGGAACTGTCTTCAGTCTGACTCCTACCAGGACTGGTGGAACTGTCTTCAGTCTGACTCCCACCAGGACCAGTGGAACTGTCTTCAGTCTGACTCCTACCAGGACCGGTGGAACTGTCTTCAGTCTGACTCCTACCAGGACTGGTGGAACTGTCTTCAGTCTGACTCCCACCAGGACCAGTGGAACTGTCTTCAGTCTGACTCCTACCAGGACTGGTGGAACTGTTTTCAGTCTGACTCCTACCAGGACCGGTGGAACTGTCTTCAGTCTGACTCCTACCAGGACTGATGGAACTGTCTTCAGTCTGACTCCTACGAAGACCGGTGGAACCGTCTTCAGTCTGACTCCTACCAGGACTGGTGGAACTGTCTTCAGTCTGACTCCTACGAGGACCGGTGGAACCGTCTTCAGTCTGACTCCTACCAAGACTGGTGGAACCGTCTTCAGTCTGACTCCTACCAGGACCGGTGGAACTGTCTTCAGTCTGACTCCTACCAGGACTGGTGGAACTGTCTTCAGTCTGACTCCTACCAGGACTGGTGGAACTGTCTTCAGTCTGACTCCTACCAGGACTGGTGGAACTGTCTTCAGTCTGACTCCTACCAGAACTGGTGGAACTGTCTTTATTCTGGCCCCAACAGTAGGACTCTGCCCCCACCCCCTCACTCTCCCCTCCCCCTCACTCTCCCCTCCCCAACTCCCTCTGCCCGCTCTCCCCCTCCCCTTTGCCCGCTCCCCCTCCCTCTCTGCCCACTCCTCCTCCCCCTCTGAGCCCAACTCCCCCTCCTTCCCCGCCCAACTCCCCCTCTCCCTCCTCCCCCGCCCAACTCCCCCTCCTTCCCCTCCCAACTCCCCCTCTCCCTCCTCCCCCTCCTCCCCCCGCCCAACTCCCCCCTGCCCACTCCCCCTCCCCTGTCCAACTCCCCCTCTCTTCCACTCCCCCTCCGCCGCCTAACTCCCCAGCCCAACTCCCCCTCTGCCCACTCCCCTCCCAACTCCCCCTCTCCCTCTTCCCACTCCCCCTCCTAACTCCCCCTCCCCCTCTGCCCACTCCCCCTCCCCTGCCCAACTCCCCCGCCCAACTCCCCCTCTGCCCACTCCCCTCCCAACTCCCCCTCTCCCTCTGCCCACTCCCCCTCCTAACTCCCCCTCTCCCTCTGCCCACTCCCCCTCCTAACTCCCCCTCTGCCTACTCCCCAACTCTCCCTCCCCGGCCCAACTCTCCTTCCCCCGCCCAACACCCCCTCTCCCTCTGCCCACTCCCCCTCTGCCCATTCCCTCTCCACCTACTCCCCCTTCCCCGCCCAACACCCCCTCTGCCTACACACCCACCCCCTCTGCCTACACACCCTCTCCCTCTGCCCACTCCCCCGCCCATCTCCCCCTCTCCCTCTGCCCACTTCCCCTCCCCTCGCTCGCGCTTCTCACCGCGCGCCGTTGAGTTCCCCCACTCATACTCGCTGATCCTCCAATCACAGCTTTCCTTTTTCTCGCTCTCTCCGGCCGCTCGCACTTTTGCCGTTGGGTTTGATCGCTCAGCTCGCGCGCGTCCTTCACTCACCCCCCGCGGGGCCTCGAGCTCCTCTGATCTGCAGTTAAACGCCGTTTTAAATAAGATCTATCTGATAATAAAAAGGTGGCGCAGGGGAAATGGAAATGCAGAGGGGTTTCCACAGGGAGGGGTTCCGCTTCATCCCGCATTAAAGGAGCAAAACACGAAGGCTGAAAAAAGAGGTGAGAAAAATATCATAAGCGGGGTTGAGTGGAGTGGACTGGGATGAGGCGGTGGTGACAGTGAGCTTCCTCTCAGACCAAATCCAGGGACCACTTACACTGCGCCGATTAAATGGGAATCCGAATGCCTGTCTGGGGATTGGTCATGGTGGCGAAACCAACTCCAGTGAAGGCAAAAGGTGGAATCAGATGGGGACTGTTGGGGCCTGGTGGCCAATGTTCCCGCTAAACAGTCATCTGCAAGGTGCCGCGCAGGCCGCTCAACGGCTTTTATATTGGCCCAGAAATTAAACATCGATGGTTCCCGCGGGGGTAAGGATTCCCCGCGATATCGCACTCCGCGCCTACCTTTTTGTTTTGGGCCCACACGAACTTCAGTTTCAGGGCCTCTCCCTGTTGCCAGCGTGCAGTGCTTGCGTGTCCTGGAGGCGCAATTAGTTCGTGTGAGCTCTGGGATCACGTGATTCAGTTAGAGCCAATGGCAGCACACCATCTTTCATTCATAGTTTTGACAGCAAGGGCTGTCAAAGCTATGAATACTACAAGCCCCCAAAAGAACAGCTAAACCTCAATTAAATTTAAAAAAAAAGCCATCACATTAATAAAATAACTATAGTTAAATAAATTAACCACTTTAAACAAAAAATTAAATTTTTGAAAAAATTTAAAATCTTTTAAAAGTTATAAAAATAAACTTACCTTTCTTTAAAGTCTCTAAAAAAGATAAACCTGTTGAAAAAATTTAAAATAACACTTAATTAACTACTTACCTTGTTAAAAGGGGGTCCTACGCCTGCTTTCTTTATGTGTAAAATCTTCACCACTTACCTGCGCGTTCAAACCTGAAAAAAAAACTAAGTGCACTGCGTGCGCACAACCTGTAGTACGCACGCAGTTCACTTAGGAACCGCCCCCTTTGCAATACACGAAGTGCCGGTTTCCCGCGCATGCGCAGTGCATGCAGGAAACCGGCAATTCGGGACCTAATACGCGAGAGTACACAGTGCGTACTCTCGCGTATTAGGTCTAATTTTCGGGCCATTGTAGTTATCGAGCATGCGCCAAAATGTTGAATGGGCCGCGCATTGGGTCGGCAGGCCGCGCAGAAGACAGTGCAGCTTACGGTGGACATTGCTGGTGACAGGTTATTGTCAGGAGTCCTTTGCAGGCAGGCCAATGATTGGATGTAACCAGCGCAACACCTGGATCCACCTGGTCTTGTGCCAAAATCCCAAAGTCTAATGTCTATGATGTATTTTTCTGTGAGAAAGGAGGGAGGAATTTGGGCTCGGGCCAGAAAGAAGGTTCCTTGAAGGATGAAAGATGAAGCTATTTTGTGACTCGTATGTGTGATATAAGAAAAACATGAAATGAAAAAGGACATGTCTAGTGACAATGGTATTGTCAGTAGTAACAACAGAAAACGCTGGAAAAACTCAGCAGGCCAGGCAGCATCCGTGGAGAGAGAAAGAGAGTTAACGTTTCAGGTCGATGACCTTTCAGTATTGTCAGTAGTGGTTTCTAACGCTAATCACTAACCTTAATCCTAACCCCTAAACCCATCACCCTAACCCTAACCACGAGCCCTAATCCTAACCACTAACCCTAACATGCTAACCATTAGCCCCAATCCCTAATTCTAGCCACTAACCCTAATAACCACTAACCCTAAATCATACCGTGTCAATAGCGTGATGCAGGGCGGTGTTGTGATGTCACTGATGATGCAGCTTGGACGCGTTGTCAATAGTCACTCCGGAGAGGGAAAAAAGGGTCAACCAAAGAAACCTTGAAAAAGCCGGAAGGGAGTTACTTTATTTCAACAGTAAAAGTTACAGAGTAAAGTTCGCCGATTGTCATGCGAAGGAAGGGCTCCTCCCCACTGTGAAGGACCATGGGGTATTGCTTAATGTGCAGCAAAGTGTGTTATGTATTTGTGGTTTATAGCTAATAATCACTAAGGCAGCCAGTTGTGGTTGTATAACCGATTAGGAATACAAGAAGTCAAACGAAACAGGTGCATTCCTGACCAGAATGTGCCCTTTCTGTTCGGCCTCTCACCCTTCTCATGTTCAATATATATTCCAAGGTGATATGATAAAAATGTTTAAAATTATGAAAGATGGGATGGGGTAGATAGAAGCAGACTGTTTCCAATAGTTGAAGAGTCAAAAGATACAAGATTAAATGTAAGAGATTTAGAACAGTGATGAAGAGAAACCTCTTTACACAGAGAGTTTTGAGGCTGTGGCATTCACTTCCAGGATTAGTGGTTAGGGCACAAAGTTCTGTAGTGACAAGTGCTCCTCATATTTTTATCCAAGCCAGGCCTCAGATAGTTAAGGCAGTTAAGAGCCTGTTAACTGCCTTGCTAAACCTATTTTTATAGTGGTTTCCCATTTTTCTGCTTCTGGCTCCTGTTTCCCGTCTTGTCAGAAACATGTCAGCTGCAAGGAGACGAGGACATGATTTGTATTCATTGGTGTAGCACTTTACAAGCGCTCCTGTAACATGGTTGACATTCAAATGCAACAACTTTGTTGTTGGAGGTTTGGGATAAGATTTTGCAAATCTACTGACCTTGTGACTATTCAAGCTGACACCCATCTGCAGTGTTACCTGATTGGAATAATTTCAGGCCACTTTGAGTGTGCGCTTGCAAGCTTCTTGCCTCAACTGAAATCTATAGCAACGGGATGGGAACCATTTAAATCCTCTCATCCTGGTCGTCAGATTTGGAGCAAGAGCAGCCGCGGCAGCTCCACAACCAGCCACAACAGCAGCACCAGCACCAGGAGCGCCAACCTCCTCCTCACCCACCTGATGCTGCACTGGACACAGGGCAACAGCCCCTGATAAAATTGCTGGCCAGGAGGCCAGCGATGGCTTCATCATGGCCAGATTTTCTTCACTTGATGCTGTAAACCCTGGCTGCCACATGATGCGCCAGGTTGACACCATCCCACACCAGCACCGTGAAGCATCCCTTTAATGTCCAAGCCATTCCATGCACACACATCACTATAGCCGGGGGTGGGGGGAGGAGTTATGACTGAACAATCACTGGAACTCAGTAAGACACTTCTCAATGTGCGCTCAGATCTGTCCAATAAGAGGCACTTTGGAAAAAAGATATTACTGCCTGACAACACATTACCAGAAACTTCACATGGACATTGGCTAAACCTTTCAAGTGCCTACCCTTGTGTGTTGTTAGTTGGTATGCTTGCAGTAGGATGAGGGTGAGTGTGAGGGGTGGCTAGTGAAATGGGGAAGTGATAAAGTAGATAGAGAGGGTTGGGTAGAGGTTCAAGGTAAGTTGGTGTCCTGGGGAGATCTCTTCTGCCCTTGGAAGGGAAGAGAACCTCCAAGCATGCTGTGAATCCCTCCATAAGCATATGGAGGGAGTCATTGGAGAGCCTGGGTGCAAGTGTTCACCTTTGTGCAGTGATTGTCAGTGTTTGCAGCACCTCAATGCTGTCAAACACTGACAGATCAACTGTCAAAATAAAATTGTGCATGGTCCCTTTAAGGAAACTGGTAGATGACGGGCTTAACAAGGCCAATCAAGGGAAAATCATGTCTGCAGAGCGGAGGCAGCTGGGGGCGGGACCGAAACCCGGAAACCAGCTGACCCGCCTCCAGAATTAAATTTGCGGCTTATGCTTCGGGTTCTGTGACATCACTGATATTGTTCTGGAGTGGGGGGTGGGGGGTGGGGGAGGTGAAAGAACCATAGGACTAATCATGAAGTAGATCCCCTCATCAAATCCTATCACCCTGTGGGAATTAGTATGCTGCTACTGTAACAGACCAGGGGACAGTGTCTCATTTCAGAAAGAGGCTGTTGACCAAATCCATTACAATTATTGCTGTGCATTATGGGGTGGAATTGGTCTTGGGCAATAGCGCATCGGCGACCTGGTTTATACCCTGACTGATTTTCTTTTCCGTTGACATCAATAGAACATAAAATTGGGCACAGTGTAAAACAGGCTGCCGAAATGCTGTCGCCCATTTTGCCCTGCCAACAAGACTAATTTCACCCCTATGACTTGAGGGTTTGGCCTGAGCACAGAAAGGGGCAAGCAAGAATTACTGTGCTTCAGTACAGCCTAAAGATTAAATCAGTGGATGGAAAACTGCGGGCAATAGCCCGTGATTTTCCAGTGATGGGAAGCATTTTGAAAATCTACTCTAAAGTGTCTTTGTTACATTCTGCTGCTCACTTTGTAAGTCTGATGCACTCTTTAACTTCATCATTGAGGTAAATGGTGGCAGTGTGAATGCACTGCCTTGACAATGCACAATTGGCCTAAAGCTAAGCTTACTGTCCTGAGTTAATAAGTACGATTTATCAGTGCACCTCTGCAGCTTCCCAGTCATTGTCTGAAGCACACACCCAACATATAGCCCCAGTTTAGAACCTGGAACTCATTGCACAGCCAATGTTTCCCTGAATTAAGGGAAGTTCCGCTATACCATGTAGTGTAACATGTTGATGTAATTATTTCATGTGATTTGCGGTTACCTCAAGACAGTATAGTTGTTCTACACAAGATCCTCTTATTCCACATGATAGACTAGTTGCTGTCAAAATCTTTAATGTAAGTTTGGACATATGACCAACTACTGGAACAATCTCCACCTTAGGTTATATTAAACACAAGTTCAGCTGAGCAAAGTAGAAAGAGTTAATGGAAATCTTCAGTCTATAGTCATTATGGCTACAAACTAGGAATTCAGTAATAAAGTCAGTGCGTGCTAGAGCCTTGTGCATAAGGCCAGTTCTCGCTTTGAGGATCTCTTGAATCAAACAGATACAGGATGAAACCCACAGTGAGTGAGCTCCAGACTAAAGCCAGTTCTCATTAACACATTGACAGAATGGCTGCTTAGCAACATACATAGTAATAATTACTTTGTAATGTACAGTATTAAATACTAGAATGGAAGTGGAAATAGAAAACAGTGCCATGATTTATACGATAATAAAAGCAGAGAATCCAGGTGCTTTACAGAAGCTTAACAGAATCAGTACCAATAGAGAGAATGAAAGGCAGACAAGGTGACTCAGGCAATGTATTTTGTTACAGATTGCAACAGTGATATTGAAGTTGTGAACATCTTTTTAAATCAGTGATAGATCTGGAGAGGGACATCATTAATTAATGGGCGAGATGAAGAAAGCAAGGGGGAAAAATTGGGTTGATTTGCGCCTCTAGCAAATCCCCTAGTGCCCGGGCATGGCGCTGCTAATGCCTCCCATGTAATTCAGCAGGGGGGGAGGGGGGGTTAGCGGCGGTGGTAGCCGGTAGCACCCCGCGGTGCTGTGCCTCCACCGATGACGTGATCGTCGTGCACAGCGCCGGACGATATGTCCGACAGGATCAGGGGGGCGTTTTTGCAGTGGTGACGGTGGTAGTTAAAGGGGCAGCTTTCCACGTAACGCTCCACCTCCTGCCTGGGGCGCTACTACTGAATTTCCGGTGGAGGGGCGCTAACTTTTTCAGGGTGCCCGGCGACGTTAGCGCCCCAAAAGGGGCCCCACCCAATTTTTCACCCCAAATGTTTTCTTGGGATCATCAATGTAAAAGGACTGGATGGCGCAAGGGGTTAGACATTATCCTTTCACCTCTCGCACCAGGGTTTGAATACAGACTTCACTAATAAGAACATACGAAAATGACGGACAGGAAAAGACCCACTGGTTCATCCAGCCTGCCTCCCACAGATGTGATGCCTTGTGTATCACAATACATA
The DNA here is from genome assembly GCA_030390025.1 of Squalus acanthias. Taxonomy (NCBI): domain Eukaryota; kingdom Metazoa; phylum Chordata; class Chondrichthyes; order Squaliformes; family Squalidae; genus Squalus; species Squalus acanthias. Next base: position 66,721,489 of record CM059434.1, on the reverse strand, counting down.
AATTCCCCACCTGCTCAGAGCCACGTAATCTCCTGGGAGAGGCGAAAATCCAGATCAAAACCCAGGCCAATTAGGGGGAAAAACTGGAAATTCCTCTCTGACTCCTTTAGGCAATTGTAACTAGTCCAGGAGTACACATTAGCCCTGATTTACGTTACAGGATACCTATCTCTTGTACGAGGGATGAAAATCTCCCTGTGATGTCTGTAAAGGTCTTACACGAAATGAATTTAGGGTTAGCTCAACCCAACTCCTAACAGTGTGAGTCCACAAAACAGGTTGGCAAACTGTAACTAGTGGGGTGCCACAGGGATCAGTGCTGGGGCCTCAAATATTTACAATCTATATTAATGACTTGGATGAAGGGACCAAGTGTACTGTAGCCAAATCTGCTAACGATACAAAGATAGGTGGAAAAGCAAGTTGTGAGGAGGACTCAAAGGGCTGGATTTTGAATCTGGGGTCGGGTTGGTGTCGGGAATCACACATTCTGGCTTGTGAACCCGCCTCCATCGAGATGTGGCCAACCCACTGTACTTTCCCTTGATTGACCTTGTTGAGCCCGCCCAGTCGGCTCAGCAGGCCAATTAAGGGCCACCCGGCAACAGGTGAGGTCACAGATTGACATTTCATCTGTCAAGAGCTTTTGACAGATGAAATATCAGCGTTTGACAGCCCTGTGAAGCTGTCAAACACTCACAATATGATTTCTAACTTCAGTCCTTCCTCTCAGGCTGAGTTAGAAATCATTCCAGCACAGAAAACAGAAGGCTGCAGTTTTTGACAGAACCACGGCTTTCCTGCTTTCTGTGCCGGTGAGATTTCTAACTCCCAAGAACTGAAGGGCTGACACCTGCAGGAGGAAGTTAAGGTAAGTAAAACTTTTTCCAACACTTAGCACTTACCTTACACACTTACCTCTGCACACATGCACCCATCGCTCACCTGCCCACCGGACATATCGACCCCTCCAACCCCTGCAGACCCACGGCCCGCCCCGATAACTTGGCGTGGTTGCCACCTGTCGGGAAGCCCACATTTCAGCAATGAAAATAGGGATTATGCAAAAAACTGCCTGTTAACTACCTGTTAACAGGCAGTTAATTGTCACTGATCCCTTCCAGCCTCGGGGAGTCGGGTCTCAGCACAGGTCGGGTACCCGCTGCCAGAGAAACTGGCACGGAGGCGGGTTGGAGGCGGGATGGGGTCGGGACACCCGAATCTGCAACTTTAACCACCCCCCCCCCAGCCTCCAAACCCGACTCCACGGGTCATTGAAAATCCAGCCCAAAGAGTCTGCAAAGGGATATAGATTGGTTAAGTGAGTGGGCAAAAATTTGGCAGATGGAGTATAATGTGGGAAAATGTGAGGTTATCCACTTTGGTAGGAAGAATAGAAAAGCAAAATATTATTTAAATGGAGAGAGACTACAGAATGCTACAGTTCAGAGGGCTCTGGGTGTCCTCGTACATGAAACACTAAAAGTTAGCGTGCAGGTACAGCAAGTAATTAGGAAGGCAAATGGAATGTTGGCCTTTATTGCTAGGGGAATGGAGTATAAAAGTAGGGAAGTCTTGCTACAACTGTACAGGGCATTGGAGAGACCACACCTGGAGTACTGCGTACAGTTTCGGTCACCTTATTTAAGGAGGGATATACTTACATTGGAGGCTGTTCAAAGAAGGTTCACTAGGTTGATTCCTGAGATGAAAGGGTTGTCTTATGAGGAAAGGTTGAGCAGGTTGGGCCTATACTCATTGGAGTTTAGAATAATGAGAGGGGATCTTATTGAAACATATAAGATTCTGAGGGGGCTTGACAGGGTAGATGCTGAGAGGATGTTTCCCCTCATGGGGGAATCTAGAACTAGGGGGCATAGTTTCAGGATAAGGGGTCGCCCATTTTAGATGAGATGAGGAGGAGTTTCTTCTCTCAGAGGGTCGTGAATTTTTGGAATTCTCTACCCCAGAGAGCTGTGGAGGCTGAGTCAGTGAATATATTCAAGGCGGAGATAGACAGATATTTGAGCTACAGGGAGTCAAAGGTTATGGGGAACAGGCAGAAAGATGCAGTTGAGGCCAAGATCAGATCAGCCATGATCTTATTGAATGGCGGAACTGGCTCGAGGGGCCGAATGGCCTACTCCTCCTATTTCTTATGTTCTTAAAATAGCTAGTCGGCTATCACCAATGAATTGCTCAGAGAAGCTACAAGGATACCTGGTATGGGAAATGGATAGGTTGCACTGGAGAGGGGTATTAGGAATAAGCACTTTGTTGGGACAGTGTAGAGGGAGCTTTAATCCACATTTAAAACATACAGTACCAATTCTGAGAAAGGTTGATGGGACAGTGTAGAGGGAGTTTTACACTGCAGTACCAGTTCTGGGAGAGCTTGTTCTGTGCTTCTCCAATTCTGAACTCTTGTGCATCCATGATTTCCATCGCTGCACCCTTGGTGGCATGCCCTCAGCTGCCTAGGCCCTAGTCTCTGGAATTCCCTCCCTAAACCTCTCTGGGCCAGAAATTCGGGTCTCCACGGGTGAGTACGCGCTGTGTACTCACCCATAGACCCAACGAAAGTGCCGGTTTCGCGCATGCACTGTGCATGCGCTGGAAACCGGAACTTCCGTTGCCTTGAAGGAAGGGGTTCGGAGGTCAAACGTGTGCGCCGGAGAGGCAGCGCGTAGACCTGGAACTTCCGGGTTTTTTTCAGGTTTCTCCGTGAGGGTAAGTCCCCAGCAGCTGCGCGTTGAAAAAGCAGGCGCAAGGCCTGCTTTTAACAAGGTAAGTGGTGAATTAAGTAAAATTTACACATTTTTTCCACAGGTTTATCTTTTTTAAATACTTTAAAGAAAGGTAAGTTTATTTTTAGCCCCGTTAAAAACTGTAATTATTTTTTTCAAAAATTAAAATTTTTGTTTAAAATAGTTAATTTATGTAATTTATAGTTATTTTAAAAATGTGATTTATTTTTTTAATTTATTTGAAGTTTTAGTTAGGCTTTGGGGCCGATCTCTATTCATAGATTTGACAGGTCTTCCTGTCAAATCTATGAATGGAGATTCCCTGCTCTGATTGGCTCTCCATGGCCCACGTGATCCCAGGGGACGCTTCGAACTAGCTTCGCCGCTGGGATACGCGAGCACTGCACACCGGCAGCTGGAGGAGGCCCAGGATCGGAATCCCACGCGGGCCCACAGCACAACGGCAGGCGCGCTATGTAAGTGCAGGTAGGGGGCTTGCACCCGCAGGAAGCCTCCGTCCCAAATTTCTGGCCCTCTGTCTCTCTACCTCTCCTGCTTTAAGTTGCTCCTTAAAACCTACCTCTTTGGCCAAGCTTTTGGTCACCTGACCTAATATCTTTTTATGTGGCTCAGTGTCAAATTTTTGTCTGATATCTCTCCTGTGAAGCACCTTGGGACGTTATACTAAGTTAAAGCCACTATATAAATGCAAGTTGTGTTGTTGTTGTTGGGACAGTGCAGAGAGAGTTTTACACTGCAGTACCAGTTCTTGGAGAGCTTGACAGTGACATTAGGAACAAAAAGCAAGAAAATGTTCCATTATCTAAAGCTGCGCCTCAACAAGAACAAAATACAAATTCCTCCCTCACCCCAAAAATTAATTTAAGAAGTGAAGGGACCTAAAAGTTTGGAGAAAATATGTGGTAAAAAGTAACTAAATTGGTCTGTCATTTCTTCCTCAGGATGGTGATACAGAAAGTGCAAATTTAAATGATAAATTAAAATTCAGTCATGTTAAATCAGACTCTCCCAGTCACATGCTTCATCTCATCACTGCATGGACTAAAGTGGTTGTGTGTGTGGAGGGGAGAGTTTGGATGGTCACTGATATTTTGGGGGGGGCACAGGCCTGAGGGAGGATGTCTAACAGTACAAGCACTAAGGGGTTCAGACAACATCCAGTCAGAAGCAGGACCCTGATGGTAGATTCGTGACTAATCGCTCTTACTAATCTCACAACACTGATGAGGGCAGTAGAATGATGACCTGCATGTGTGGAGAATATAAAATATTCTGCAAGGAACCTAGCAAGTATTTTATTGTAGCCCTAGGACAAATATTGAAATATAACTCTTGTTATGGCTAAACATACTTCTCAAATTCAACGGAATTGAAGTCCGGCTATATTGCATCTGTTTAAATCCAAGGTATCCACCAGCTCAAAGCCAGATAGAATTTTTGGGGCAGGGGTTGGCATTCTGGTATTGGCAGCCATGTTTGTTGCATGATAATGGTTATGTGCTAACAGATCTGAAGACTTTTGATGGTTGATGTTCTCAGTGCAATATGATTACCGCTTGCATGGGAATCTCTCAAGTGGAAGATAGTTTTTGACAGATCAGTCACACCTTATGTTCTGTTCCTCAAGGGGTATTGGTATCTGCATCTGGTCTCATTAAATTTGTTTGGTTAACGCTGAGAGCAAAGGAAAATTTGGTTTTAAAACACAGAATTTCTGCTTTTAGAGGCCACTGAATCCTGAGAGAGACCATTCATCTGAGAGAAAGGTTGTGAAGGATTCACAGACAAGGAGGCCTCAGGAACATTACCTTGTCAAAGAACTCAGTGCTTCATTAGAAGATTCTTCAATCTCTGTGAATGTCTATTGCAGAATTCTTGCAGATTATTGGACTTCGTAGGTTCTTAGGTCTTTGTCGGCCCTCTCATATCACTAAGGTATTAGTCACTCAGGGCAGCAAAGGTCAGTGGGATCAGTCACATTATTTTTGAAAGAACAGTTTCCTTATCTTTAGCCCATGTTTGATGTGAGCATTTCTCCAGCAGACTACATAGGATTACATAGGATATACGGCACAGAAACAGGCCATTCGGTCCAACCAGTCCATGCCGACGTTTATGCTCCACTCAAGCCTCCTCCCATCTTTCCTCATCTAACTCTATCAGCATAACCCTCTATTCCCTTCTCCCTCATATGTTTATTTAGCCTCCCCTTAAATGCATCTATACTATTTGCTTCAACCACTCCCTGTGGTAGCGAGTTCCACATTCTCACCACTCTCAGGGTAAAGACGTTCCTTTTGAATTCCCTATTTGATTTCTTGGTGACTATCTTATATTGATGGCCTCTAGTTTTGCACTTCCTCACAAATGGAAACATTCTCTCTGTATCTACTCTATCAAAACCTTTCATAATTTTAAAGACCTATATTAGGTCACCCCTCAGCCTTCTCTTTTCAAGAGAAAAGAAACCCAGCCTGATAGGTATACCCTCGCATTTCTGGTATCATCCTTGTAAATCTTTTTTGTATCCTCTCAAGTGCTTCTATATCCTTTTTATAATATGGCGACCAGAATTATACGCAGTACTCCAAGTGTGGTCTAACCAAGGTTCGATACAAGTTTAGCATAACTTGTCTACTTTTCAATTCAATTCCTCTAGAAATAAACCCTAGTGCTTGGTTTGCTTTTTTTATGGCCTTTTGTGTATTTGTACTCCTAGATCCCTTTGCTGTTCTACCCCACTTAGATTCGTATTTTCCAAGTAATATGTGACTTCCCTATTTTTCTTACCAAACTGTAATACTTCACATTTATCTGTGTTGAATTTAATTTGCCAATTATATGCCCATTCTTCAAGTTTATTAATGTCTTCTTGAAATTGTGTTTTTTATTCCAAAGTCTAAGGAGGCAAAATTCAGTTATGCCCCGTCTGGGGGCGGTAACCGAATTATCGCCGGAAATTTAGCACCCAGCGCGGAAGTACCGCCCCGGCTGCTAAATTCGGCTTACAGCCCCGGCGAGGAATCGGAGTGCTATCTCGGGCGCTCCACTTCCTCTCAGGCCGGTATCGGGGCCGCTCCGTGTAGCGCTGACGCGTTTCAGCGCCGCTCCTCTTCCGTTAAAGGGGAGGGATGCTGCGAGCTCTCCAGGGCCTCCGATGGCCCACACTAGCCCACCAGGGCGACATGGTGCCGTGGCTGCAGCCACGACATGGTGCCGGGCTGCGCGATGGCGGCCATGGGCCACCATGGAGTGCCAACCTGGAAGTCGGCCAAAAAAAATTAAATGGCGGCGCGGGTCGCAGCCACACCGCCCTTTAATTAGTGCCCCGCGAGAGGAGTTCGGCCCGGTTCGCGACCCGCGAGGCTAGCGCTGCCACTGCCTGCAGCAGCCTCCCGGGGCGAAGCCGAATTTCTGCCGCGGGGCGGTAAGGGGTCGCAGCAGGGCGCTAAGAGGTTACGGCGCACGGCGATTATGTCATCGCCGGCGGCGCAGCAGCCCGGGGCACTATCAGCTAGCGCCTAAGTTGCGCTCTGCTGAATTTCTCAGGAGCCCCCGCCCAGGCGATAAGCCCTTTGCCTCCCGGAGGTGCTAACGGCAGGCGCAAAGGAGCCGAATTTCACGGCCTAAATCATTAATATAAATTGTTAACAACAGTGATCCCAGCACTGATCCTTGTGAAACACCACTTCCCACATTCTGCCACTCTGAATAGCTACCCGTTACCCCTATTCTCTGCTTTTTGTCTTGAAGCCAGCTAGTTATCCATTCTTCTACTTGTCCCCTGACTCTGCATGCTCTGACCTTATTCATTAGTCTATTATGTGGCACCTTATCGAAGGCCTTTTGAAAATCTAGATAAATTACATCTACTACATTACCATTGTCTACTCTCTCTGTTATCTCTTCAAAAAATTCAATGAGGTTGGTCAAGCAAGACTTTCCCTTTTGAAATCCATGCTGAGTATTCACCATCAGCTAGTGGACAATTTGCAGCAAATGCCCAGACTGTACTGGAAACCTTAACATGCACCTTATGGCTCTTTACTTCCCCTTCTTTATTCCCTCTCTCTTCATCCTCTCTTTCTTCCACTCCCCTTCAATTTTTCTCCTGCTTTCTTGCTCCCTCTTCCACTTTCCCCCTACCTTCATTCTTCCTCCCTGTAGATGAAGCACTCTCCTCATTGCATCATCATCCATCTAATTATGGTCTATTTTTCCTATGACATGATATTCCCATAGGTAGGAAACTGTATTGTATCATCTCAAATCTCCTCAGGGGGGTCTCCTGATTGGCCGCCGAATTGGCAGAAACCCCCACAAAGGCACATAAACGAGGTTTTCGCTGATCTTCTGACGGCGCTTTGGCGGGCAGTTGGGAGAACCCTCAAGGAAGTTCCCAGTGAATCTATCTATAGTTAAGTACTCTCAGTGAGTACACTGGAACTTTAAGGCTGTCAGAACGGCTGTCGAGAGCTATGATTTTTCTTCATGATGCAAGGACTGGCAAGTTTTCATTTGGTTCTTGTTCAGCAAGCCTCTGTGGGAACTGTTTCAAAAATAGAAAGTACTTGACAGCTAAGCATGTAGGCCATGAGTGGCTTCATGGTGCTACATGTCTGTCAAATGGTCCGTTGCGTTCATGAAGAGGGCTTTAGAAGGTAATTACTCAATTATAAATGGACATCTCCTCTGGGCTGGAGAGAAACTTGGAGTGGGAGGGGGAGGATCCAGTTGTCGTGGTCCATGTTGGTACCAACGACATAGATAGGACAAGGAAAGAGGTTCTGCTGAGGGAGTATGAGCAGCTAGGGGCCAAATTAAAAAGCAGAACCACAAGGGTAATAATCTCTGGACTACTACCTGAGCCACGAGCAAATTTGGCTAGGGTAAATAAAATCAGAGAGTTAAATGCGTGGCTCAAAGACTGGTGTAGGAGAAATGGGTTTTGCTTCTTGGGACACTGGCACCAGTACTGGGACGGGAGAGAGCTGTTCCGTTGGGACGGACTTCACTTGGCCAGTGCTGGGACTAGAATCCTGGCGAATCGAATAACTAGGGCTGTAGAGAGGGCTTTAAACTAATTAGTGGGGGGGAGGTTTCAAGAGAGCGAAGAATAAAAATGTCAGCGGAGAAGGCAATAGAGCAAATTAGCAGTGGGGAAATTAAAAACCAGAGCGTGTCAGGAAGGGACAGAATATATAAAGATAAAGGTAAAGTAGTAAAGGGGGTAAAAGCAGGAATAAATTGTCACAAAACATGTTTAAAAGTTCTTTATCTGAATGCACGCAGCATTCGTAACAAAATAGACGAGTTGACGGTACAAATAACTACACATGGGTATGATCTGGTGGCCATTACAGAAACATGGCTGCGAGGTGACCATGACTGGGAACTAAACATCCAGGGGTATTTGACTATTAGGAAGGACAGACAGGAAGGAAAGGGAGGTGGGGTGGCTATGTTAATAAAGGATGGAATCACTGCAATAGTGAGAAATGATATTGGGTCAAAGGATCAGGATAGTGAAACAGTTTGGGTGGAGATAAGGAATAATAAGGGGAAAAAGTCACTAGTGGGCGTAGTCTTTAGGCCTCCTAACAGTTGTAACTCTATTGGTCGGAGTATAAATCAGGAAATAGTTGGGGCTTGTAATAAGGGAACAGCTATAATCATGGGAGATTTTAACTTTCATATTGACTGGACAAATCAAATTGGGCAGGGCAGCCTTGAGGAAGAGTTCATAGAGTGCATTAGGGACGGGTTCCTTGAGCAGTATGTTACTGAACCAACCAGGGGGCAGGCAATCTTAGATCTGGTCCTGTGTAATGAGACAGGATTAATAAAAAAATGTCCTAGTAAAGGATTCCCTTGGAATGAGTGACCATAACATGGTTGAATTCCAAATTCAGTTGGAGGGTGAGAGAGTTGGATCTCAAACCAGCGTACTAAGCTTAAATAAAGGAGACTATGAAGGTATGAGAGCAGAGTTGACTAAAGTGGACTGGGAAAATAGATTAAGGTGTAAGACAGTACAGGAGCAGTGGTGTACATTCAAGGAGGTATTTCACAACTTTCAAGAAAAATATATTCCACTGAGGAAAAAGGGGCGTAAAAGAAAAGACAGCCATCCGTGGCTAAGTAAAGTAATAAAGGATAGTATCCGACTGAAAACAAGGGCAGATAAAGTAGCCAAATCTAATGGGAGGATAGAAGATTGGGAAGCATTTAAAAGCCAGCAAAGAATAACTAAAAGATAAATTAAGAAGGGGAAGATAGATTATGAAAGTAAACTAGCAAAAAATATAAAAACAGATAGCAAGAGTTTCTACAGTTATATAAAAAGAAAAAGGGTGGCTAAAGTGAATGTTGGTCCCTTAGAGGACGAGACCGGGAAATTAGTAGTGGGGAACACGGAGATGGCAAATACGCTGAACAAATATTTTGTATCAGTCTTTACAGTAGAGGATACTAAAAATATCCCAACACTGGACAAACGGGGGTCTATAGGGGGGGAGGAGCTAAACACGATTAAAATCACTAAGGAGATGGTACTCGGTAAGATAATGGGACTTAAGGCGGATAAATCCCCTGGACATGATGGCTTACATCCTAGGGTCTTGAGAGAAGCAGCGGTAGGGATTGCGGATGCATTGGTGGTAATTTTCCAAAACTCCCTGGATTCGGGAAAGGTCCCAGCAGATTGGAAAACTGCTAATGTAATGCCCTTATTTAAAAAGGGAGGTAGACAAAAGGCTGGAAACTATAGACCAGTTAGCCTAACATCTGTGGTTGGTAAAATGTTGGAGTCCATTATTAAGGAAGCAGTAACAGGACATTTGGATAAGCTAATTTAATCGGACAGAGTCAGCATGGTTTTATGAAGGGGAAATCATGCTTGACAAATTTGCTCGAATTCTTTGAGGACGTAACAAACAGGGTGGATAAAGGGGAACCAGTGGATGTGGTGTATTTGGACTTCCAAAAGGCATTTGATAAGGTGCCACACAAAAGATTACTGCACAAGATAAAAAATCACGGGATTGGGGGTAATATACTGGCATGGGTGGAAGATTGGCTATCTAACAGAAAACAGAGAGTTGGGATAAATGGTTCATTCTCGGGTTGGCAATCAGTAACTAGTGGTGTTCCGCAAGGGTCAGTGCTGGGACCCCAACTCTTTACAATCTATATTAACGATTTGGAGGAGGGGACCAAGTGCAACGTATCCAAGTTTGCTGACGATACAAAGATGGGAGGAAAAGCAGTGAGTGAGGAGGACATAAAAAACCTGCAAAAGGACATAGACAGGCTAAGTGAGTGGGCGGAAATTTGGCAGATGGAATATAATGTTGGAAAGTGTGAGGTTATGCACTTTGGCAGAAAAATTCAAAGAGCAAGTTATTATCTAAATGGAAAGAAACTGCAAAGTGCTACAGTACAAAGGGATCTGGGGGTCCTGGTGCATGAAACACAGAAGCTTAGCATGCAGGTACAGCAGGTGATCAGGAAGGCCAATGGAATCTTGGCTTTTATTGCAAGGGGGATGGAGTATAAAAGCAGGGAAGTCTTGCTTCAGTTATACAAGGTACTGGTGAGGCCACACCTGGAATACTGCGTACAGTTTTGGTTTCCATATTTAAGAAAAGATATACTTGCTCTCGAGGCAGTTCAGAGAAGGTTCACTCGGTTGATTCCGGAGATGAGGGGGTTGACTTATGAGGAAAGGTTGAGTAGGTTGGGCCTCTACTCATTGGAATTCAGAAGAATGAGAGGCGATCTTATCGAAACATATAAGATTGTGAGGGGGCTTGATCGGGTGGAGGCGGGGAGGATGTTTCCACTGATGGGTGAGACTAGAACTAGGGGGTATAATCTTAGAATAAGGGGCTGCCGTTTCAAAACTGAGATGAGGAGAAACTTCTTCACTCAGAGGGTAGTAAATCTATGGAATTTGCTACCTCAGAGAGCTGTGGAAGCTGCAACATTAAATAAATTTAAAACGGAGATAGACAGTTTCCTAGCTGATAAGGGAATTAAGGGTTATGGGGAGCGGGCAGGGAAGTGGACGTGAGTCTAGGTTCGGATCAGCCATGATCCCATTGAATGGCGGAGCAGGCCCGAGGGGCCATATGGCCTACTCCTGCTCCTACTTCTTATGTTCTTAGGTGATTTCCCCTCAGAATCACTTCCAGGAACAGTCGAGGGTAGGCCAGTCCAACAGTATCATACCACGTAGGGATTGAGCTGCACCACATGCTAAATCACCGATAGAGCCAATTGGCACTTTCAAATTCTCAACTGTCTAGCCTTTGGCTCTCCATTCACCATGACATTTCTGCTCAACCACACCCTCACCTTCACCTTCACCTTTGATGCCCTTGTCCCCATTAAAACCATTACTCTCTCACCCTTGTCCTTACCTCTGGTACGGCCCTCATATCCACTCCATTAAGTCCAAGGGACGCAGACTTGAACGCTTATGGCGGACAACTGGTGTAGCCATTCATCTCCAGATCTGGCTGGATCACATAAAGCGCTATCGGGTCTTGCTCTCCTCTGCCAGAACTGCTCACTAGATCAGGATCATCCTGTAATGCAAAAATAACCCCTCTTCTCCACTACAAACCGTCTTCTTAAACCACTCTTCCCTGCCCGCCCCACCCTCACCTCCAAGAACAAATGCGAGGAGCTTATGGATTTCTTTGTCACTAGGATTGAGACCTCTGCCTCTCCCCTCCCTTCCGTAGCCCATCAAGCCAAACTTCACTATTGGCGGCCGTGCCTTCAGCTGCCTAGACCCTAAGCTCTGAAATTCCCTTCCAATACATCTCCGCCTCTCCTCCTTTATGATGCTCCTTAAAACCTACCTCTTCCCTGTCCTAATATCTCCTTGTGTGGCTCGGTGTCAAATTTTGTTTGATAACACGCCTGAGAAGTGCCTTGAGCCATTTTACAATCTTAATGGCGCTATATAAATGCACGTTGTTGCTGTTGTTAATTATAGCATCAACTCTTACCATACAGTTTTGTTATCTAAAATGAGTTTGTTTTTACTCAAAGTAATAGGTTTGCAGCACCACATTGATTGGCGGTGTAATTCTTTTGCAGATGGCATTATAGTGCCCCTCTCTTAACATGGTAAAGCATCATGCAGTACCTTTCATAAAAATATTAGGAACAGTAGTAGGCCATTCAGCCCCTTGAACCTGCTCCATCATTCAATTAGATCATGGCTGATCTGTACCTCAACCCAATTTACCCGCCTTAGCTCTATCAGTCTCAGTCTTGAAAGCTCCAATTGTGCCAGCATCAACAGCCTTTTGGGGAGAGAGTTCCAGATTTCCACTGCCCTTTGTGTGAAAAAGTGATTCCTGATTTCCCTCCTAAATGACGTAGCTCTAATTTTAAGATTATGCCCCTCGTTCTTGATTCCTGCACCTATAGTGTCAGCTTTGGCTCAGTTGGTAGCACACTTGCCTCTGAGTCAGAAGGTTGTGGGTTCATAGTCCCACTCCAGGGACTTGAGCACATAAAGCTAGGCTGACACTCCAGTGCAGTGCTGAGGGAGTGCTGCACTATTGGAAGTGCCGTCTTTCGGATGAGACGTTAAACCGAGGCCCCGTCTGCTCTCTCAGGTGGACGTAAAAGATCCCATGGCACTATTTTGAAAAAGACTAGGGGAGTTATCCCCGGTGTCCTGGCCAATATTTATCCCTCAACCAACATAACAAAAACAAATTATCTGGTCATTATCACATTGCTGTTTGTAGGAGCTTGCTGTGTGCAAATTGGCTGCCGCGTTTCCCACATTTCAACAGTGACTCCACTTCAAAAGTACTTCATTGGCTGTAAAGCGCTTTGAGATGTCCGGTGGTCGTGAAAGGCGCTATATAAGTGCAAGTCTTTATAGGAAATAGTTTCTCTGTATCTACTCTATTGAATCCTTTTAACATTTTAAATACCTCAATCAGATCACCCCATCAATCTTCTAAATTCAAGGGAATACAAGCCAGATTTATGCAACCTGTCCTCATAATTTAATCCGCTAAGCCCTGTTATCTTTCACTTCCTTTAATAGACACAACTCCATTTAAAAGTTAACACTATGGCCCTTAATGGGAAGTCAGTACTTTTACGCTGAGACGGCTTCTTCTGACAGGAATATTGTCCCTTTAGGCTTTTTAGGAGACATTCATGGAGTGAATTTCGATAGGCTTATTTTCACTTCTGTCCTAACGCTATCAAGGCAGCAAGCCAAGAGCAAGGACGCAACCCGACTTCAGGAGGAACCGAGACAACAGATGGAACATTACACCCGCACCATTCAGAGAAAGCCTCACTTAAGATTTCTCATCTTAACATTTTATTGATGATATATTTCAACCAGGCTCATTGATAGTTATGATGGTATGAGCTTGTGCATTTCTCAGTGTCTGAACTGGAGATTTATGGAAAGTGTATGGCCTACAACACTCCAATCACTGATTGTATATCACCAATAGAGAAGTGTTAGACTGTATATCACGTGTACATTGTAAGCGACAATGTTTATAGAGGCCGGTCATTCTGAGGTGACAAAACAAACCCACTGACTCAAAGCGTGAAGCAACTAGCTGAGTGGTTTTATAGCATGCATGGTCGCTGATACATTGTGTAATATTTTTACAACACTGATGAGTATCGACGGTAAGGAGCTCTTCCCAGCTACTGTTCGGGGCACCTTAGGGCACTGGAGAGTGGGTGCTATGGTAGTTAGTAGGTAGCTATCTAAACTTTTTGTCGCTCTGAGACACATAGATGTGTACCATGGAGCTCTGGGGAGAGCACACATAGGGGGGAAAATTGAGCTGTGCCCCCTTTGGGGCACTAACTTCGTAGCGCCCCAAAGAAATTAGCACCTCCGCGGCCAAAATTCATCGGTAGCGCCCCAAGAGGGAAGCGGGGCACTACTGGAAGCGCCCCGTCTCCCTCTTGGGGCGCTGCAAGGGAATATCGCGACGCTACGTACCGCGGTACTGCAGGCCTTCCTCCCCTTCTTAAAGGGGAGGGGCCTTGTGGAGCGCGACCCGGGGCCCAGCTGGGCCACCGAGATCGGAATGCCGGCAAAAGAGCCCGGCACTCAAGAGAAGTGCCGGGCTCATGGAGCGCAGCTGGCACTCCGCGGGTGGGGTGTTCAGGAGGCCGGGGACGGCAGCGGAGGCAGGTGCTGGCAGGTGGCCAGCAACAAAAATGGCCGCCCGGCACCTCGCCTTTAATTAGCGTCGCCCCGGCCACAGGTAGGCCCCCCTGACCCCGTCGGACATAGCATCTGGCGGTAAGTCAGGGGGCGCTACCGAAGATCGCGGCCGGGGCACAAGTGGGGTGCTGCGCACAGCAATGACATCATCGCCGGCAGCGCAGCACCGCGGGGCACTAACGGTTACTGCCGCCGCTAACCTCCCGCTGAATTTCACGGGAGGCGTTGGCGGTGCTGCACCCAGGCGCTAGTTGCTTTGCAACCGAATTTCTCCCCCCTAAAGTTTTGAATCATAGTTCCTGTTATTTTGTACATATCTCAGGCTTTGGAGACTAACCAATGCCGTTGTCCTGGTTTAGGAATTAGCCACCAATGAGACAATAATAGTTAAGAAAGTTAATTTCCAATCCATTGGGCCCACACAAATTTGAAGCAGGACACACCGACATATAAACTCAAATAGAATATTTCTATAAATTAAAGGTATCTAATACTCAACTAAACAGAGTTGAGTACAAGGAACAGATAAAGAAATTGAAGGCTGCTGTTGGATCAGCTAAAAGGCAAAGAGGATTGTAGGCAATTGTGGAAGTAATGGAAAAGGCTTTTTCAGTTATGTGAAGAGTCAGATGTTCAAGGACAGGTTACAAAGGACTCACTGGGTATGGCGGAAATATTAAATGAGTACTTTGCATTGGTCTTCAATCTTGAAGATGTTGCTCGACTATTAGAATTGAATCATTTTAATAATAAAACTAGTAATATTAAAATAGATGAACACATTGTTGTAGATAGAATTAAAAACTTGAAAATAGATAGAGTAGCCGGGATGGATGATATTCACCCAAGGGTCCTCAGGGAGATGGGATACATGCTGTGCAAGCCCCTACCCCATATTTTTAATAGCTCACTGCACTCTGGGATGGTTCCCGTAGACTGTAAGGAGGCTAATGTAGTCCCCATCTTTAAAAAAGGTGGCAAGGTGGACCCGGGTAACTATAAGCCCATTAGTTTGACATCATTAATAGGAAAGATGCTTGAGGGAACCATTAGGGATGCAATATATGATTGCTTGGATAGAGAGAGACATATTTGGGACACCCAACATGGCTTCATAAAAAGGTCATGTCTTACAAATCTGATTGTATTTTTTGAAGAAGTCACGAAGATGGTAGATGAGGGAAGCCCAGTAGACATTGTCTGCTTAAACTTACAAAAAGCTTTTAATAAGGTACCGCACAAGAGGCTTCTCTACAAGATCGAAGCCACTGGCTGAATTGGGAACTGGCTGGAAGGATGTAGGCAAAAAGTAGTTTTCGATGAATTTGGATCTGTTTGGGACTGCTCACCAGTGGTGTCCCGCAGGGATCAGGGATCGGTGTTGGGATGGTTGCTCTTTATTATTTTTATTAATGATCTAGATGTAGGTGTTGGGGGCATGATATGCAAATTTGCTGCTGATACTAAGATCTGTGTGAGTGTTAGGACTGTAGACAATGCTCAACGACTTCAGGCAGATCTTAATATGTTGGGAGATTGGGCTTATGACTGGCAAATGATGTTTAATTTGGAAAAGTGCAGTGTTATGCATGTGGGCATGGCGAATGCTCAGCATACATATATATATCCTTCAAGGAAAAGCATTAAAGAAGGTGGAGAAAGAACGAGATCTGGGCATTCCAGTGTATACATCTCTAAAGGTACATAAGCAATATCGTGAAGCGATATAGGGTGTTGGGGTGTATCCATAGGACATTTGATTATAAGATGAGACATACTATTTTGTCTCTGCAAGACCTTGGTCAGGCCTCACTTGGAATATTGTATCCAGTTTTGGTCTCCTCACACGATGAGCGCTATTGAGGCTTTGGAAAGGGTGCAGAGGAGGGCCACTAAACTGATTCCCAGTAAGAAGCAGCTTAGTTATCAAGATAGGCTAAAGGAGTTGGGACTCTACACTTTAGAGAAGCATAGACTTTGGGGTATAAGATGATGAAGGGAATAGATTGGCCTTCCCTAGAGGACAGTTAAGAGTCAACCATGTTTCTGTGGTAATAACAACAGAAAACGCTGGAAAAACTCAGCAGGCCAGGCAGCATCCGTGGAGAGAGAAAGAGAGTTAACGTTTCAGGTCGATGACCTTTCATCAGAACTGGGAAGAGCCGGAAATCAAATAGATTTAAGGCCAGGGTAAAGCTGGGAAAAGGGGGAGGGGATAAAGGAACAAAGGGGGAGATGTAGAGACATTAAGAGATATGCAAGGCTAGAGGTGGTGTTAATGTGACAGATTAAGGCTGAATGAAGTGTCAAATCCACTGGCAGAATGAAGGACAGCTGCCAGCTTCTAGGAGGAAAAAAAAAGGTGGTTTCTGTGGGACTGGAGTCACATATAGGCCAGACCGGGTAAGGACAGCAGGTTTCCTTCCCTAAAGGACATTAGTGAACAGTTAGGATTTTATGACAATCCAACAGCTTCATGGTCACTTTTACTGATACCATCTTTTTTTTGAACTAAATTCAAATTCTCAAACTGCCACGGTGGGATTTGAACTCACGTTCTCTGGATTACTAGTCCAGGCTTCTGGATTACTCGTCAAGTAACAGCCACTACACTACTGTAGCTACTACTACACTACACTACTGTACTAGGTGCCACCCGTGGCTCAGTGGCTGCACTCTTTCCTGTCAGTCAGATGGTTGTGGGTTCGAGCCCTACGCCAGAGATTTGAGCACCAAATCTAGGCTGACACACCAGTATAGTACTTCGAATAAGACATTAAACCAAGGCCTCCTCTGCCCTCTTAGGTGGCTGTAAAAGATCCCATGGTACTATCTGAAAAAGAGCAGACAAGTTCTCCCTGGTGTCCTGGCCAATGTTTATCTCTCAATCAACATCACTAAATAAGATTATCTGGTCACATTGCTATTTGTGCGACCTTGCTGTTTCTTACCTTACAACAGTGACTACACTTCAAAAAGTGTTTTGAGACCACAGCATGAAATTTACCCATAATTTGGTACTAATTGACAATTTCAGCAGATAATTGTGAGAAATGTAAATATCAGACTGGTGCAGTAGAGCGGAAAAGGAACCTTACTCTGACCCGAGCTGACGCTGGCATTGGCTGTGGAAAAGCCCTTGCAGCCCCAACTCTCCCATCCCCACCGGCACTAAAATAATAAATGAATGCTAACGGGTCAGCAGAAAGTCAGTACGGAATGGGTTAACGGTGGGACTGGAGGACATCTGCTCTCCACAGGCACCTCCCACTCCCCCGTCGGTAAAAACTGCAGTCTGCAGCTTGGATTTATCAACTTTTCATCAGAAGCAAACCAAGTTCGGGCTTCCCAAAGCCGCCAGAACTCTTGTTGCAGTTTTTAACAGGATGCTCCTTTAAGCAACGTGTTGCTCGAACGAAGCTCGCCACTGGGATTCCACCAATATTAGAACCATCCTGAGATGGTTCCTGTCTCTAGATGAGAGTTATACCTCAAACAATAATCCGTATATGTACAGTAACACTTTATACAAGTCAGCAATCCCTCCCGCTTTGAGCAGCCACGCCTGAACTTGTGTGAGTGCGTGCGTGTGGTCCCGAGCCGGCTGCACTGTGGAACGTGCCCAAGGGTTCGTTTTGCAGGCGGAGGATGGCATCTGAAATCAATGAAGTTCAAATTAAGAAGGGACCCCGCCCGTCTCCAGCTCCTGTACTAACTGTGAATTAAGTTGGCCTTCGGCTCCTTCCCTCCCTCTTCAGTTACGGGACTGATCGCTGCTCTACCTGTTTAATGAAAAACTCGACAGAAAGAAGCCGGTCAGGAGAAAGCGGGTTTAAGCCACAGTTAAATCAGAGCGCGGGGCTTGGGTTGAAGGAGGAAGGGGGGCCGGGATTGAAGGGGGCGGGGATTGCAGGAGGAAGAGGGGGCGGGGATTAAAGGAGGAAGGGGGCGGGGATTGAAGGAGGAAGGGGGCGGGGATTGAAGGAGGAAGGGGGGCGGGGAATGAAAGAGGAAGGGGGCGGGGATTAAAGGAGGAAGGGGGCGGGGATTGAAGGAGGAAGGGGGGCGGGGATTGAAAGAGGAAGGGGGCGGGGATTAAAGGAGGAAGGGGGCGGGGATTGAAGGGGGCGGGGATTGAAGGAGGAAGAGGGGGCGGGGATTGAAGGAGGAAGGGGGGCGGGGAATGAAAGAGGAAGGGGGCGGGGATTGAAGGAGGAAGGGGGGAAGGGATTGAAAGAGGAAGGGGGCGGGGAATGAAAGAGGAAGGGGGCGGGGATTGAAGGAGGAAGGGGGGCGGGGATTGAAAGAGGAAAGGGGGCGGGGATTGAAGGAGGAAGGGGGGCGGGGATTGAAGGAGGAAGGGGGCGGGGATTGAAGGAGGAAGGGGGGGCGGGGATTAAAGGAGGAAGGGGGCGGGGATTGAAGGAGGAAGGGGGGCGGGGATTGAAGGAGGAAGGGGGGCGGGGATTGAAAGAGGAAGGGGGCGGGGATTGAAAGAGGAAGGGGGCGGGGATTGAAGGAGGAAGGGGGGAAGGGATTGAAAGAGGAAGGGGGCGGGGATTGAAGGAGGAAGGGGGGCGGGGATTGAAAGAGGAAGGGGGCGGGGATTGAAGGAGGAAGGGGGGTGGGGATTGAAAGAGGAAGGGGGCGGGGATTGAAGGAGGAAGGGGGGTGGGGATTGAAGGAGGAAGGGGGGCGGGGATTGAAAGAGGAAGGGGGCGGAGATTGAAGGAGGAACGGGGCGGGGATTGAAGGAGGAAGGGGGCGGGGATTGAAGGAGGAAGGGGGCGGGGATTGAAGGAGGAAGAGGGCGGGGATTGAAGGAGGAAGGGGGCGGGGATTGAAGGAGGAAGGGGGCGGGGATTGAAGGAGGAAGGGGGCGGGGATTAAAGGAGGAAGGGGGCGGGGATTGAAGGAGGAAGGGGGCGGGGATTGAAGGAGGAAGGGGCGGGGATTGAAGGAGGAAGGGGGCGGGGATTGAAGGAGGAAGGGGGCGGGGATTGAAGGAGGAAGGGGGGCGGGGATTGAAAGAGGAAGGGGGGCGGGGATTGAAGGAGGAAGGGGGGCGGGGATTTAAGGAGGAAGGGGGCGGGGATTGAAGGAGGAAGGGGGCGGGGATTGAAAGAGGAAGGGGGCGGGGATTGAAGGAGGAAGGGGGGCGGGGATTGAAAGAGGAAGGGGCGGGGATTGAAGGAGGAAGGGGGGCGGGGATTGAAGGAGGAAGGGGGGCGGGGATTGAAAGAGGAAGGGGGGCGGGGATTGAAGGAGGAAGGGGGGCGGGGATTGAACGAGGAAGGGAGGCGGGGATTGAAGGAGGAAGGGGGGCAGGGGATTGAAGAGGAAGGGGGGGCGGGGATTGAAAGAGGAAGGGGGCGGGGATTGAAGGAGGAAGGGGGCGGAGATTGAAGGAGGAAGAGGGCGGGGATTGAAGGAGGAAGGGGGCGGGGATTGAAGGAGGAAGGGGGCGGGGATTGAAGGAGGAAGGGGGCGGGGATTGAAGGAGGAAGGGGGGCGGGGATTGAAAGAGGAAGGGGGGCGGGGATTGAAGGAGGAAGGGGGGCGGGGATTTAAGGAGGAAGGGGGCGGGGATTGAAGGAGGAAGGGGGGCGGGGATTGAAAGAGGAAGGGGGCGGGGATTGAAGGAGGAAGGGGGGCGGGGATTGAAAGAGGAAGGGGGGCGGGGATTGAAGGAGGAAGGGGGGCGGGGATTGAAGGAGGAAGGGGGGCGGGGATTGAAAGAGGAAGGGGGGGCGGGGATTGAAGGAGGAAGGGGGCGGGGATTGAAGGAGGAAGGGGGGCGGGGATTGAAAGAGGAAGGGGGGCGGGATTGAAAGAGGAAGGGGGGGCGGGGATTGAAAGAGGAAGGGGGGGCGGGGATTGAAGGAGGAAGGGGGGGCGGGGATTGAAGGAGGAAGGGGGGCGGGGATTGAAAGAGGAAGGGGGGCGGGGATTGAAAGAGGAAGGGGGGGGGCGGGGATTGAAAGAGGAAGGGGGGCGGGGATTGAAAGAGGAAGGGG